>PVKE010044983.1:0-12794 GCA_004027555.1 Craseonycteris thonglongyai | reverse complement strand
GGGCCGGGCTGAGGCTCCCGGGCACCGCCAGGCGGCAGCCCCCCGGCGCCCCGGGCCGGGCTGAGGCTCCCGGGCACCGCCAGGCGGCAGCCCCCCGGCGCCCCCGGGCCGGGCTGAGGCTCCCGGGCACCGCCAGGCGGCAGCCCCCCGGCGCCCCCGGGCCGGGCTGAGGCTCCCGGGCACCGCCAGGCGGCAGCCCTGCGCGGCCCGGTGGAGCGGCGGGGAGGAGGGACCCTACGGGCGGGGCGCAGCCCGGCGCCGCTTCCCGGTGAAGTGGAACGCTCTGCCCCCCGCGCCCTTCCCGGGGCGAAGCCCGGGGAAGCCCTCAGGCTGCTGGAAAGGGCAGCGGGTTTCGGGGCAGAGCGGCCACGGGAGCGGTTCGCGGGGTGGGGCTGTTCCGGGAAGCCGTGGGGGGAGGGGCCCCCACCGGCACCTCGTGCGCACCGTGCCCAGCGCTGCCCGGGGTGGGGCTCCAAGGGGCGCAGGGAGGATGGGGGCCGGGGTGGGGACGTCCCGGCCTTGACCTGGCCCACCACCTCTGCCCCTTCTCTCACCTTGGCAGCTGCCTGGGGGCTAAGAGCCCCGGGGGCACCCAGACTCTGCCCGTCCCCCGGCACCACCCTCTGGAGCCGGGCAGTGGACGGGCACGGGGGCGGCCACCGGAGAGCAAACATGTTGTCCCGGGGTTGAGTGATCGGCTCCCCACCTGAGGGGCAGGACTGGTGAGGGAGGAGGAGGAAGAGAGGAGGTAGGGAAGGGGGGCGGGGGCGGGGCTTTGTCACCTGTCACCTGCTGTGGCTGAGCCGGGCGGGTGGGACCCAGTATAAAGCCACCGGCGCCTGTGAGCTCCTCCTTACCGGCCGCCGCCACCATGCCCAGCACCCGGGCCCCCTTCTTGGTCCTGCTGCTGCTCTTGCCAGGTGAGGGGGGCCCCCCCGGTGGGGCGGGGCTGCTCTGCCCAGGGGGTGCCCCCCAGGCTCTCTGGGTTTTATTTCCTGGCAGATGGGACCCCGAGAGGCAGAAGTGGCAGCCGGGTGTCCTAGTTGGTGCCGGAGTAAAAGCGGGGAGCTATGAACAGGCGGAGCCGGGCGCCCCCGCCCCCCCGGGAGAGCGGGTGCAGGGACAGGGTGGGCGCGACTGGAGAGAGGACCCCGAGCAGGAGAGGACAGCCGAGCCAGGAGCCGCGGAGGGGGCCCAGGGCGGACTCCGGGCCGCTCCCCAAAGCCTCCTGGCCTTACTTTTCTGGGAGTCAGATAAGTTTTCCCCCTTGTCCTGATGTGTCCCAGACACAACCCTGTGACCTCAGCTTCCTACAGCTAACACCACCCCAATGGCCTCTTACAGCCTCTGTCCACGGCCTTGGCAACAGAGTCACAGAGAGTTCGACTCCCCACAGCACCCCTGAGTTCAGCTCCACGGGCCCAAGTTCTGTGGTCACAACCAGCGGCTCCCTGCCCCCCCAGAGCCCGACCTCAGCCCCAGCCCGCACGTCGGTCCCCAGCGACACCTCGTCCCCGGACACGGGCCCGGCCGTGACCCCAGCCCCCACGTCGGTCCCCAGCGACACCTCGTCCCCGGACACGGGCCCAGCCGTGACCCTGGCCGCCACGTCGCTCCCCACGTCGGTCCCCACGTCGGTCTCCGGAGACACCTCGTCTCCGGACACAGGCTCTGCCGTGATCCCAGTCACCACGTCGGTCCCCAGCGACACCTCGTCCCCGGACATGGGCCCTGCCGTGACCCCGGTTGCCACATCGGTCCCCGGCAACACCTTGTCCCCGGACACAGGCTCTGCCGTGACCCCGGCCACCACGTCGGTCCCCGGCAACACCTCGTCCCCAGACACGGGCGCTGCCTCAAGCCCGGCCACCATGTCGGTCCCCGTGTCGGTCACCACATTGGTCCCCAGAAGCGCCTCATCTCCGGACACGGGCCCTGCCGTGACCCCGGTTGCGACGTCAGTCCCCAGTGACACCTCGTCCCCGGACACGGGCCCTGCCTCAAGCCCGGCCACCACGTCGGTCCCCGTGTCGGTCACCACGTCGGTCCCCGGAGATGCCTCATCTCCGGACACGGGCCCTGCCGTGACCCCGGTTGCCACGTCGGTCCCCAGCGACACCTCGTCCCCGGACACGGGCCCTGCCTCAAGCCCGACCACCACGTCGGTCCCCGTGTCGGTCACCACGTTGGTCCCCGGAGACGCCTCATCTCCGGACATGGACTCTGCCATGACCCCGGTCACCACGTCGGTCACCACGTCGGTCACCATGTCGGTCCCCGGCGACACCTCATCTCGGGGCTCTACCTCAACCCTGGCCACCACGCACGTCTCCCATGTCACGTCGTCCCTGAACACGAGCTCTGCCTCAAGCCCGGCCACCACACCAGTCCCCGGTGACACCTCGTCCCCAGCCACCAGCCCGTCCTCATCCCCAACCACGACTTCCAAAGGCACCTCTGCCAAGGCTACCACCATTCCAGGGGGCAAGGGCACATCGTCCTCAGTTTCCAGCCACCACACGGAGCCCCCCACCGCCTCCGCCAGCCACAGACCCAGGACCACTGCCCGCAGCCCAGAGCCGTCCAGCGCCTCCAGCCCCAAGACGTCCCCCCGGCCGCCTCTCGGCGTCTCCCTGTTCTCCCTGTCCTTTCACATCACCAACCTCCAGTTCAGCGCCAGCCTGGAGGACCCCAGCAGCAGCTACTACCAGGAGCTGCGGAGAAACGTCTCCCAGCTGGTGAGTCCCGGCCCCTGAGCCGCCATCCGCGCCCCGGAACCCGGGCCCCACGCCTCAGGGCTTCCCCTCTCGCCCCAGTTTTTGCAGATCTATGAGCAGCAGGGATTTCTGGGCTCCTCCGTCCTGAAGTTCAGGTACAGTTCTGGGGGTGGGCGTGTGGTCAGGGCTTGTGGGGAAGCAGCTGGGGCGCGTGGGGCTGGGGGGCCCCGGGTCTGAGTTGCCGTTTCCCGGTGAGCAGGCCAGGATCCGTGGTGGTAGAATCCATCCTGGCCTTCCAGGAGGGCACCACCGATGCCGCCGAGGTGCGGGCAGAGTTCATGCGACACCGATCGGAAGCGGGTGAATACAACCTGGTCATCCCCGACGTGAGAGGTGAGGCCCCGCCCTTGCCCTCCGGGAGCCTCTGGGTCCCTGCTCCTCCCCTTTGGTGCTGGGGGGGCGCGAGGCGCACCTTCGGGTGACTGTCCTGACCCCGACTTGTGCTTTCAGTGAGTGACGTGTCACTTCCCGCCCCTGCCCAGGCTGGGCCTGAGGTGCCCGGCTGGGGCATCGCCCTGCTGGTGCTGGTCTGTGTTCTCGTCGCACTGGGCATCGTCTATCTCATTGCCCTGGTGAGTGCCCGGTCTCCAGCCCTGCCCCCCAGCTCCGCCGCCCCCCAAAAAGGAGCTGCACGGCCCCCCTCACCGCCCGTCTCCCCAGGTCGTGCACCAGTGTCGCCGGAAGACCTGTGGGCAGCTGGAGCTCTTTTCCACCCGAGACGCCTACCATCCCATGAGCGAGTACCCCACCTACCATACCCACGGGCGCTACGTGCCCCCCGGCAAGCAGAGCCCGTACCAGGTGAGGCTGGGCCTGCCCTGCTCAGGGGGGGTTCCCAGAGGGTCCTGGGAAAACCTGAGGACCATAGAGACCCCTGAGGTGCACCCGGGTGGCCGGGCTGGGGCGGCGGAGACCCCCGCAGAGGAAGGGGACCTGAGCAGGGGGTCCCCGGGAGGAGTATCTCCAGGCATTCAGATCAGCTGAGCCTGCGCCGGGGGCGCCCTGGCCAGGGTGCCCAGAGATGAAATGTCAGGGGGAGGGGACTCTCCTTGCAGGACTCACGGGAATGAGCCCCTCGTCCCCCAAGACTGGGGGTGCGCTGAGCAAGGCGGGCGGGCGGGGGTCTCTGATGCACTGGGCGGCAGGAGGGGGTCTCACCAGGCCGGGTGGGCCTCTCTGGGGGAAGCCAGGACCCCTCCCCCCTCGTTCCTCTCTGGCCTTGCTCCCCGGGACCTGGTAAATAATTACTTTAGTCACCAGGGGCTTGAAGTGCCGGCGGGGGAGGGGACGTCCCTTTTCCTGGCCCGGTTTTCCCTCTGCCCGCGACGTCCTTCTCCCCAGTTCGCACGCACCTCCTTGGGCTGGAGGGGCCCAGGATGGCGGGAGAGCCAAGGGCAGGAAGTGGAGGGCGAGGGGGCAGGAGGGCTGGCACTGTTTACAGTCACCTGCTGTGACGCGCTGGCAGGTGCTGGCTCTGGAATTAACCCGGTGAGGACCAGTCGGGCTCCTGGAGCTATGACCCCGGCCCGCGGTGCCATCGGGGGCCCTGGGGTGACCCACTCCTCCCGGGACAGCTTCTGCCCCCTCAGCCTGGATCCCTTCACCCCCCACCCCACCCCCAGGTTTCTGCGGGCAACGGCGGCAGCAGCCTCTCCTACACCAACGTGGCAGCCACTTCTGCCAACTTGTAGGGCACGGTGCTCCCGAGCTTCCTCGGCCTGTGGCCTCCCTGGCAGCTCTCGCTGTGGGAACACCGGCCCCCACACGCACGCCCGGGACCGGTGAGCTGGGGGTTCAGGTGGGCTGCTCACAGCCCATCGCAGCCCTTGAGAACATGCGGGGGGCAGTGGCTCCCGGGGCTGGGCCCCCCCAAAGCCTCCAGATGGGGGTGGGAGCGTGAACACGGCTGAATAAAACATGGGCCGCCTGCGTTCTGGCCGCACCCACCTCGGATCCTTCATCTGTGACCCCTGGGGCCGTGGGAATGTGTGTGGGGAGGTGGGGAAGGCGGGGGGCTGGGCTCACTAGAGCCGCGGGGGAGCGGGAGGCGATGGAGGGGAGGACCACGGGGCCCAGGCGCGGCTGGTGGAACTCAGCCACCTCTCCCCTGTGGCCGAGGAAGGAGGAAACGAAACTTAGGTGCTGGGCTGCCCACGGCTCCACCTGAGTGCGCGGGTCTCGCCCCGATTTCACCCAGGCCGGCCGGGAGGGGGGCCGGGGGCCGCCCTCCTGTCCCCTTGGCACGGTGCCCTCGGGCAGCGCTATTTCGAGCTGCCCGGGTGTGAAGCAAGCCCTCGGGGCAGCGATAACAGCCGCAGAGTCAACAAGGCCGTGATAAGTGTCAGATCCGGGGCTGGCGTCCCGCCGGCCACCGGGCCCACCCGCCCGCTGGCGCGGGGGTCTGCTCCCCACCCCCTGGGAATGGGGAAGTGGTTCTGGTTCCCTGGCCCCCTGGGCCCAGGCACGGGGCCGCCCCCACAATCACAGTCCCCGGGAGCCTGGCAGCTGCTGGCCGGGCGCCCCGTCGGGGAACCGACCACCGGAGCGATGCACCCCCTGGCGGCCGGGCGAGGTCGGTGCACGGCAGGAAGTTTGGGGGGCTCCTTCCCGGGGTGGGGCGCTGTCTGCCCACCGTCAGCAGCGCACCCCACGCGCACAGACACAGAGCTCCGGGAAGGCAGACAGGTGCCTGGCATCAGTTTATTGTCTATAAACCGTGAAAGCGACAGCTGTTGCTTGGCACCGGCCTGGCAGTGCCCGCCGCAGGGCGGCAGCAGCGGGCACACGAGGCCTGGCCGGGCCCCACCCCGTGGGGGCAGACTCCCCCACCTCCGGGGGCCCCACGGGAGGCTCGGGACACCGGTGGGGGTGCACGGCGAGTAAAGCATGCAAGAGGGAGAAGAGGGGCGTGAGAGGCATGCAGCTGGGGGCACCCACATACGGGCGGCAGGGCAGGGTGCCCTGCCCCTCACCAGGCAGGGCCGGGAGCAGAGCCGGGGGGCCTGGTCATCAGGCCGTGGAGGGAGTGGGGGACACACAGACACGGACGGGTGGCAGGAAGAGGCTCCCGGAGGTTCAGTCCAGCTTGGCAAAGCCCCCGATAGTGACCTTCCTCTCGGGCTTGGTGCCCACGGGCTCCTGCAGCTGCACAGCGCCACCTCCGATGAAGCAAAAGGCCGGGCACACGGGCCCCGAGCAGTCCAGGGGGCACTCCAAGAGCCCACGGAGCGTCACGGCATCCAGGAAGGAGACCCGGCCCCGCTCGTAGTCCAGGCAGATGCCCAGGCGCGGCGGCAGGGGCACCGTGCAGCCGGGGGCCGGGCCGTCCCTCCCGGTCAGCCCGGCCCCGGCCCCGGCCCCGGCCCCGGCCCCAGCCCCCAGCAGGATCTTGCCCATGCCGATGGTGAGGAACGCGAACGGCGGCGACGCGTCCACGGTGGCGTCCTCCGCCCCGCTGTCGTGGCCGCTGTCCGGGTCGTACCTGCAGGGGCGGGCGTTGGGTGGGAGGGTGTTGGCGGGCGTTGGGTACCGGAGGGCCGAGGTGTGGGGTGCGTGGATGGATGGGGTGTTGGGGAGCAAAGCGGCTGGAAGGACGGTTCTGGGGGGCTGAGGAGAGACCGTGTTGAAGCGCCAGGGCCGGGCGTGGAGGGTTGGGGGACTGGGTTTGGCGGGAACAGGCTCCGGGAAGGAAATGACACCGGCCGGAGACGTTATCCCCGATGGCCCCGCAGGAGCGTGTGGCCTTCTTGGGGTGAGAGAAGCGTCATGGGGGTGGCAGGCCGGGAGAGGCTGGTCAGAGTGAGAGAAAAAATGAGGAGCTCGTCCCTAAGGGGCCGGGGACAGAGGACGAGCCGAGGAAGGTAAGTACTGGGGGGGAGACGAGGGCGGATCCGGGTCACAGCTGAGGAACAAGACGTCGGGGGTGCGGGGTCTGGGGTCGGAACTGGGGCTGGAGAGGAAGCATTTAGAAGAAATGGGGTGTCGGGGGACAGAGGGCTGTGAGAGGGGGTTCAGGGAGAAGCGCCCACCGGGGAGCGCGGTAAACAGGGAGTTGGGGATGCGAGGGTCTGCGGGCGGGAAGGTTACGGGGAGAACCGTGTGGGAGGTGCGGGATGTCGGAAACGGGGTTCGGGAGACGCCGTGGGGCTCGGAGAGACGGTGTCCTAGTTAGTCCTGGGTGACAGATGGGGGGAAGCGGCCACACCCCTCTTCTGTCACAGGCTCCCGTAATCCTCAGGGCCCTTCCACTGAGCTCCCATTTCCCCCGACCCCCCAGCTTGGCTTCCGTTACTTCCTGCTTCCTTCTCACCCCCTCCCAGCTCCACCCCCAGGGCCCTGACCCCCCATCCCTTCCACACCAGCCTGACCTGGGGCTGATCACATCGGGGGCGCCCTGGAAGCTTTCCTGAAGCTTGCTCTCCAGCCCAACGCCCACCTTGACCAGGTAGGAGGCTGGGTCCACGGCGCAGGCCCAGTAGCTGCGGCCCTGGGTCACCGCCACGTCACCCAGGACCACATCCACGCTCAGGTGGCAGCCGGTCAGCAGCCGGTCGGCAGCCAGGAGCAGCGGCAGCCCCGGGACGCTGCGCACCGCTCGCTGGTCCTTGCTGATGACCAGCCGCTCCCGGCTGGCCCCCCAGCGGCCGTCGAGGAAGAAGTGCAGGACTGGAGGGGCGGGGGGGACAGAAGGAAGGACGTCAGGGACAAACACGGGACGCGTTCGCACAAGGCCCGGGAGCATTCAGAACGTGGGACAGGGCAGGACGCTCCAGGGAACGTGGAGAACTGGAGTGGGGGGGGGGGCATCCCAAACGGGCCGGGGACCCTAGGAAGAGGTTTAGGGGTGACGAGCGGTACCCCTGACCCAGCTGACTCATCACGACACTTCCTCCAACCCCGTTCCCACAGCCGGCCCCGGGGACAGTCCCCAGGGCGGCTCCGTTCCGCGTGGCGACGTCCCCCCTCACGGAGACGGCGGCTCCCTGGCCGGCCTCCCAGCGCCCACATTCCTTCCTGCACAGTCACTCCGCTAACATTCCCCGAGGAGACTTCACAGGTATCGATCGGCCTCGTTCTCACCAGAGCCCCAGGAGGGGCGCCTGACCACCCCCCCTGCCCAAGGGGACCTGCACGTTCAGAGAGGGCGACCAACATGCCCCAAGCCACACAGCTGGCAGAGGCCAAGCAGGGGCCGGAACCCAGGCAGCGTGCCCGGCGGCGGGGGCGGGCGGGCGCTCACCGGGCGCGGGGGGCGTGTGCAGGTGCACGTCTTCGCTGTACTCGCCGTAGCCGGCCTTGTTGCAGCCGCGGACCCGCAGCACGTACACAGAGCCGGTGTCGGGGTTCTCCAGCAGGGCGCTGGTGCCCCGCACCTCCTCCCGCCGCTGCCAGTGGGCGGGGCCCGGCTGGGCGGGCACGTCCGTGCGCCGGAACTCCACGGTGTAGTGCCAGGCGGGCGGGGAGTGGGGCGGGAGCCGCCAGCACAGGAAGATCTGGTCGTAGGCGAAGGTGCGTTGCGTGTCGATGACCGGAGCCTCAGGCACTGTTGGGAGACACAATCGGGGGTCAGTCGGGGCCTGGCCACGGGCCGGGCATGGGGGGCGGGCAGAAGGGGGAGCAGCGGGAGCCGGGGGGGTGAGTGTGGGTAAGAGGGGCCTGCCAGGGACCCATCTGGGCACTGGGCATGGCACGCTGGCCGTCTGGCCGTGTCACTTGCCCGCTCTGGGTCTCCGTTCCCTCCTCTGTCCAATGAGAGTGGTCAGATGGAGGGCCCTTCTTACGGGACCCCTTTTGAATTCTATCGATAGAGAAGGGGACAGAGCGAGAGGGAGACAGAGTCCGCAGGGGGAGGCGACAGAGGGCGAGCAGAAGCTTGATGGCCGGGGACAGAGGTGGAGGAAAAGAGAAGGCAAGTCCAGAGGACGAGAGCGACCCGGACGGAAGGTCGAGCGGGCAAGGATTACAGGGGAGGCAGGGCCCTGGGCCGGGCAGGCCGGGAGTCTGGGTGAAGCAGTGAAGGGAGCGGAGCGTGAGGGGCTGAGCTGCGTGCGTGCGGGCGGTGGGCGGGAGGGGGGCCCGGCGGGGCAGGGCCCCCGGGGCCAGGGCCACTGACTTGCCTGGGGTGATCCGGAGCAGACTCCGCGGTGGCCACAGCCTACAAACAAAGAGAGGGAGAAGCAGCGCTGAGCGTGGTGGGGGCCGGTGGGGCTGGGTGGGCGGGGGCGGCTAGCCAGGGGGTCCCCCGGTGGGCACGGCCCCCCGGGCCCGCTGCTGGGAACAAGGGGGGGGCTCTACGCGGGCGTGGGGCCCTGCCATCGACTCACCTCGCAGGAAGCTGAGCTCCGTCAGCAGCTTCATCTCACGCCCCACGTCCAGTTGACAGTGGCGGAAGGAGGAGCCGGCGGCCGGCCGAAACGTCTGGAGGGCTTCCGTCCCTTGGGCGATCCTGGCAAGGGGGGGCAGGCCAAGGTCAGGCCCTGCCACCTGGGCAGCCCCCCGAGACTCAGCCCGCCTGGCCCTGGGGCCCTGACATCTGCTTTAGTTATCTTCCTTGTCCCTCTAGGCCAGCTGGGGGGACGGTCCCCCAGGGCCCAGTTCTCCCTCCGCTGGGTGGTCCTTGAGACGTTGTCTCAGACGGTGATGCCGCCGCCAATGCCCCCCGCCCCCCACGTGGAGCAAGCCCCCCTGAGCCGTGCCCGGGGGTACCTGTGGTGCAACTGCTTGGCGGCTTGCACGAAGCACGGCTGGTCTGTCTCCTTAAGGACCTCCTGGGTGTAGCCCACCAGCCCCGAGCCGTCCAACAGACTGCGATGCCCCCGCAGCTGCGTGCCCAGGAGCGCCAGCCGCTCCTGCTGGCAATCCTCTATGGCCTGGAGCAGCGAAGCCCGCTTCTCCTCCAGCACGGCCCCCAGCCCCCGCACCAGCTGAGACACCTCCTCCTTGGCCTGCTGACCACTCACCTGCCCAGAGAGCAACACCCACTCACGACCTGAGGCCCCACACCCACGGCTAGGGTCACCCAGGGGCTGGGAAGTGCCACCCTTCCTCCGCTCCAGCCCCAGGGCCAGGCTGGTGGCTGTGCGGGACGCCAGCCCGTTACAAGCAGACAGGCTCAGCTCCCCACCACTGGTGCCAACCCACCCGGAGCCCACACCACGGTCCCTACGGGGTCCCGAAGCTCGAACGTGAGCGCCCCTACGGCCACTTGACCCACACACTTGTGTCCCCAGCAATCTTTACTGCCCAACCCCACGTCAGCGGGTTCAAGCCATGTGGCAGAAGCTTCCGGAACCACTGCCTCCCCCAAGCCCCAGGACATGTGCCATCCTCCACAGGCGGCTAAGCCTGAGGCCATCTGAGCTATGGCCCTGGGATGCTTCAACCTGTCCCTGTCCTGGGCAGTGGCCACCCTGTCCCCACGGTAGTTCTAGGCATAGCCTGGCCTGGGGCACTGCCGTCCCTGCCAACCTATTTAAGCGGCATCGTGACTCACCCAGAGACCCCACGTGGGGCTGATTCCTGGGCTTGCAGCCAACCCCGGGGGCCATGCCACTCACTCACACGCCCCCGGCCGCCCCACCCACGCCAGGCCTCACCTCCGTGTGCCTCACAGTCTCCTCCAGCTCACAGATCTGGGTCTGTACCGTGTCCTGGTTTCCCAGGATGTAAGTCAGGCTCTTTGTCAGCTTGTCCTGGGGGCCAGGGCGGGAGGGGGTGGAGAATGAGGTGGGCATCACGCGGGCTGGGTGGCAGCCAGCAGAGGGCAGGAGGGGTGAGAGGGTGCCCGCAAGGGGGCGGGGCCTCACCTTGAGGGCCTGGTACGCGCTGAGCACCGGCGTGATCTTGTGTCCGCTGTGGGTGCGTCTCACTCGGCAGAGTTGGCACACCAGCCGCTGGCACGTCTTGCAGTAGTGGGTCACCTCTTCCTTGTGGTCGGGGCACATCAGGCCCTAGGGGACAGAAGGGCCTAGTCAGCCCTGGGCGTGTGCAAAGGTGCCCGGTGGGGGTGCAGAGGGAGGCGCACAGTGCCACCTGGTGGTGCACACTGGCACCACAGAGCCTGTCCTGCCCAACTGCTCCTGCCTGGATCCACCTCAGGAGGCGGGTGGAAATGACAGCAATCACGATGACACCTCGTCTGAGCCCTGTGGTTAACAATTAACCTTGTCCATCTTGTTCACTGCCACATCCCAACGCCTAGAACGGCACTAGGCACAAGGGTGCTTGGTAAATATTGAATGAATAAACGCACAGGGACCTCTTTTGAGTACAGATATCTTGCACAAACATCATGTCACGTGACCCTCTGGACAGGCCCAAGGGTGTGGACACGTAGGGCAAGGGGGATAGAATCTGCCCCCTTCACCAGGTGAGAGGGGGCTCAAAGACGCTCAAAGATACCCAGAGCCTTGTTCTGGTGGTTATTACAGAAAAAGGAGTTTGGAAACGGCAAACCCCGCCCATCCCCTTGTGGGGGCCCACAACGCCCCACCCATTGGAAACAGCAAGCCCCGCCCACCCCTTGTGGGGGCCCACAACGCCCCACCCATTGGAAACAGCAAGCCCCGCCCACCCCTTGTGGGGCCCACAAAGCCCCGCCCACTGGAAACGGCAAACCCCGCCCACCCCCTTGTGTGGGCCCACAAAGTCCCGCCCACTGGAACCGACAAACCCCGCCCACCCCTAGTGGGGGCCCACAAAGTCCCGCCCATTAGAAACAGCAAACCCCGCCCACCCCTTGTGGGGGCCCACAACGCCCCGCCCACTGGAAACGGCAAACCCCGCCCACCCCTAGTGGAGGCCCACTACGCCCCGCCCACCCACCCAGCTCCAGCACGGGGCCTCCCTCCCCAGGCCCTGCCAGGGCTTCCTCACCTTGGGGCGGAAGGACAGGGTGGGTAGGGTGGGCTCATGCTGGGCCTTCTGGGTGCCCCAGGGGTGGAAGAGCTTGAAGCATTCGTTGCAGAAGGTGGCACGGCACTCGGTGCAGCCTTTGGTGGCCTCCAGGGGCGGGGGCTTGCACAACTGGCACAGGATGGCGCCGCCCACGCTCACGCTCTGGCGGTACCGCTCCACCACGCGCTCCAGGGTCAGGTTCCGGAACAGCCCGGCCAGGCCCCGCTCCCCCAGCTCCACATCGCCCTGGCAGGCTGGGCACGGGAACACGACCACCTGGGGGTGCGAAGCGCCTCGCTTCCGCCCGGGGTACGTCCCAAAGCCTGTGGGCGGGCCGGGAAGGTAGGGGGTAAAAATTACAGCCGGCTCCGGGTGGGGGACGTCCACGCAATTAAAAAATTAGGTGGCTTTTTATGCCATGGCTCAGCTGAGTTACTAGCCCACCCTCGCAGACAGATGCCCCCTTGCAGCCGCCTGACTGGCACCCCAGCACGCCCGGCCCGGCCCACCCGCAGGCCCCAGCCCCACCTGACTTAAGCAGCCGGTCCAAGCGGTCTGGTTTGGGGAGAGTTCTGCGCGAGAGGCGGGGACTGCGGGTGGAAGGGGTGGAGGCAGGAGAGGTGGGCTCGGAGCTGGGGTCCCCACCGTGGCCTACATAGCCTTGCTGGCCCAGCAGCTCGCGGGCACAGGCCTGGCACACATTGTGGGTGCAGGGCAGCACCAGGGGCTGCTTGTACATCTCCTGACACACCGGGCAGAGCAGCTCCTTCTCCATGTTCTGCATGCTCGTCTGTGGAGGGACCAGGAGGCTGGGTCAGAGCTTGGACTCTCTTGACAGACCCCTCAGCACCCCTTAGAGACCAGGGGGTCTCAGGGGGGGCCAGGCGAGCTCCCCATGGCTCCGCCCCAGCCCTAGCGTCTCTAGCCTGCATGCCTCACGCAGCGCTAAGGGCCTAGAGGGAAGGATGGTGGGAGCGCAGGGCTTGGAGCTGTGCCACCGCGCCCCAGCCCACCCCACCGCGCCCCCACCGCACCCCAGCCCACCCCACCGCGCCCCAGCCCACCCCACCGCACCCCCACCGCACCCCAGCCCACCCCACGGCGCCCCAGCCCACCCCACCC
>PVKE010044982.1:0-12791 GCA_004027555.1 Craseonycteris thonglongyai | reverse complement strand
TCTGCAGCATCAGTTGTAATCTCTCCCCTATCGTCCCGTATTCTGGAAATATGAGCTTTTTCTCTTTGTCCTTTGGTGAGCCTAGCCAGTGGTTTGTCGATTTTATTGAGTTTTTCAAAGAACCAGCTCTTTGTGGCGTTAATTTTATCTATTGTTTTTCTATTCTAAATTTCATTAAGTTCTGCTTTGATTTTTATTATTTTCTTCTGCTGGCTTTGGGGGACCTCTGTTTTTCTTTTTTCTAGCTCTATAAGATGAGATGTGAGGGTGTTTACTTGTAGTTTTTCTTGTTTCTTGAGATAGGCCTGTAATGATATAAATTTCCCTCTTAATGCTGCTTTTGCTGTGTCCCAGAAATTTTGGTACGTCATGTTTTCACTGTCATTCATTTCTACAAATTTTTTAACCTATTTTATTTCCTCTTTGACCCAGTCACTTTTTAATAGCATTTTGTTCAATGTCCACGTATATGTGGTTCTCTCTGCACTTGATCTTTTGCAATTGATCTCTAGTTTCAACGCTTTGTGGTCTAAGAATGCATTTGGTATGATTTGGATGCCCTTAAATTTGGTGAGGTTGGATTTAAGTCCTGGCTCTACCACTTCTATCCTTACTTTTTATATGTATATATATCTGTAGCTAGACCTCTATCTATTCTTGTGTCTTTTATTGGCTCTAGAAATGCTGACTCTTCAGTTTCTTACTTCCCTGTGGACCTTCGGGGACTAACTATTTCCTCTGTCTGGAACTTCCTTCCCCACATTGTAATAGTGTGTGTTTCCCCTCTCCCTTCCTGCCTCGCCTCAAATGTCACTTTATCATGGAAGCCTTCCTTAATCACCTTAAATAAAACAGTACCATCCCCTCTTCCCATTGGAACTTTCTATCTCCTTTTCCTGCTATAGTGTTCTCCATGTCACTCATCAGCATTTGACATACAATACATTTAATATTTGGTTTCCCTAAGTATAATATAAGCAGCATAAAAACACAGACATTTATCTGTTTCTTTAGTTAATAAACTCTATCTCAAACAGTACCAGCCATAGAGTTGACACTCAATAAAATTTGCTGAATCATTAATGATGTGTCACTGAATGAATGAATAATAAGTGGCTTTAAAAAGTATATTCATACTGGCATTTATATGAATTTTATATATTTAACTCATACAGGATCCCAAAATTAAAATTAAATTTAAAAATGTAATTGAAATTTAATATCAGAAATGCAAATGCCACAGACTTATAAAACCAGAGCAGGAAGGCTCCATTATTTAAATTAAAATTATTTGATTACTATTATTTAAAAAGTTTACTTTACATAACCCTCTAACATATTTCTCCCTACAAGATTAATTAACTTCCCTACAATGAAGAGTGATTAGATATTTTTGTTAATTGAATATTTTTTTAATGTAAGAATTGCAACCAATTAATGCAGAGATTACTACTTTTCTTAAAAGTACAATGTACATCACATCAAATGTAAATTCATTTTGTTGATATAGAAGATAACTTGTGCTCTCTTATTTCTCATTATATTCATCATGAACATCTAGTATTATTATACTTCACATACAATGATGGATTGTTGAAATAATAATGTAAGTAAATAATAATTAAGAAGTAAAATTTTATTTAAACATTTTTCATGTCATAGTTTTTGCTAGAAAATGTCCTTTTCTTTGGCTGCTTATGTAACCTGACCTCTCTCCCTGACACTCTTGTGAGGTCACATCAAAACTGTTGCATATGTTTTAATACCTCATTCTTTGAATAATGTGAGGGCTAGGATTATAAATTCAATCTTTGTAAGTTCCTTTCTTTCTTTCTTTCTTTTTTTTTTACAAAGTTTGAAAGTTAGCTACAGCAATATATTAATATAATACAAGACAGATCTTAACCTACGGGGACATGGCCTTTCCAGTCTCCTCCTGGGACTGGGAGAAGGAGACTTGGCTCTTGAAACTCCTCAGGGTCGGACTTTATTTTTGACTGGGGGCTGTGTGGCCCTTTCAAGGTTCTTCAGTAGCTGATGTTTGCGTTCCCAACTCGGCATTCCAGGCACTCTTCTCCCCCCTCCAGTGACATACTTATGCAAGTGGTCATTGTTCCGTCATGGGGCAGATGTGAGGACCTTCCTGTTGCCTTGCGTGGGTGTGGGGCCTGGGAGGAGGGCCTGGGGTGTGGACCTCGTGGGGAATGGGAGGAGGGTGGCCTGAGTCACTTCACCCCCCCATCCTGCGCCCCTGTGCCTTCTGGTGTGGGGGAAGCTGGTCTGATTTCAGGTTAAAATTTCTCTCATTTGGTGCATTTGAGGAGAGGATAATGTTCACAGTCTCAAGCGTGACCCTCCCTCAGACATAGACACAATCAACCTAGAATCTTGGTCTGAATCACACAAAAATGGGGAGAGGGGGGTGTTCAGAATGCTGTAAGGCTGAGCTGGGACCAGTTGCTAATGAGACTGGGCCAGTTTGAGGAGGGGGAGATTCTAGCCAGGTTGTTCTGGGGGTCTGTTTACTAACTCTGTTGGATTCTGTTTAACTTTGTCTATCTGGATCTCGGCTAGAGTCCCCAGATAGGAAAATAAAGACCCTTAGAATAAAAAAAACAAAAACAAAAACCAAAAAAAAAACACAAGAGAGTGGTTATGTTACATTTTAATAAGAAACATCAATATTTTAAAAAATGTAGATAACTTTTTTGAATGTTTTTTTCTAAGTATATAGTGTTATATTCTGATGTTATTAAAGTTTAAAACTATGCAAAGAGTTTTGAAACACTCTGTATACCTAAGTTTTTATTTATGTATGATAATCAAATTGGATTAATATACAAAATTCCCTGGAGAGTTTATTAGAAACACAAATTTCTGGGCTTTCTATGCTTTTGTCTGTCAGTTTGGATCGTACTCACAGTCTATATGTATATATCATCTACATATCTATATAAACCTATATCTATCTATTTTTCTATCTATCTATCTATCTATCTATCTATCATCATCATCATCAATCATCTATCTATCATCTATCTGTATAGATCTGGAGATATCTCCAGGTGACCTTGATGATGAACTGGATATTGTCATACCTGACATGGAGCAGTGTTTCTTGAAGTGAAAATGAAAGAACACTAGTTTCCCAAACTTCTCAGTAAAGAATGGTGTCCATAATTAGATGAGATCAGGAAATGCTGGGTCCTATACATCTGGAATATTCATAGTTCACATTGATGTACTATAGGCTTCAACAAGTCCTGGAGTTCATAAAACATGAAACTATGTTCAATTCACTGTTGATCAAACAGCTTGATCATGGAATCCCATTTCCTCCCACAGAAGCTGTTAAAACCCTTTGGAATATAGGAGCTGGCAGTCTACTTTCAAACTTACTGTCTTTGTTGGATAACTGAAATTTCTCTGATCTTTAATAAAAGGAGCAGCTTGTCCTCCTCCTCCTTCTTTTTGTTGATTCTTCTTTATAAAAGGCAGATATTTTGAAATATTTCAATTTCTCATCTAAGCGCGTTTATCTATAAACTCTTTAAGGTAAAAATTTAATTATTATTGCTTTTTCTTTAAGATTTCCAGAAATTGTTTCTACTTTTTAAAAGAAAGAGATAAAAGTAGGTCTTTATAGTTCAAAATACATTTCTAATGATAGACCTAGAGAATTGGAATGCTGTTAAGACAGTGGGGGTGTTATCTTTTCCTAGGATTAACATAGATGTATAGTGTTTACCATCTCTTCTAGGTAAGCATTACTTCTGGTAAGTTTGCTTGCTACCAGTGATCTACAGGGCTCTATTTTAGAGGTGGCTTAAATTGGCTGTTTCAGTAGTTTCTATTCCTATCTGTTTGTCATCACAAGTACGGCAAAACTAGGAGTAACATGATGTAAATCCTTCCCATTCTTTATCTTCATATTTCAAACCAAATTTGTTTCTCTCTCTGAAAGAGATATTTGTAGTTTATCCATGCTCTGGAAAGCTGTTATAGTCAAAAAAAAAAAAAAAAAAAAAAAAAAAAAAAAAAAAAAAAAAAAAAAAAAAAAAAAGGGTATAGAGACAAAAACAAGTCATTTGGCATAAGGCATATTTTGGTACTTTTCTAATAATAGCACTTCTCTTTCTGTCTGTTTCTCTCAATCTCAATCTCTCTCTCAATCTCTTTTATTTTATTTATTTTTTGTTTTTACCATCATTGGTCCTACAAGGCTCTTCTCTTGTTATATTTATTTATTTATTACTCATTTTTATTTGCCATTTAGATACCTGTTCCTTATGGACAATCATTTTAGTTTATTTAACATCAGTCCTGTTGAACATATGAATTCTTCTAAATTAATATTGTTGTTTAAAATATTCACATAAATGTCATTGTGCTATTGTTATTCTTTGTACATTTTTTTCAGTACTCTGTCTAGTGTGTATTTTCTAACTACTCTATAGTATTATGTAATGTTCACCGTATTGTATTTATACATTCAATCAAGAAATAATATTCAAATTGCCTCTGCTTCCTGTCACCACGAGCAACACTGTAGTGAACATTCTCATCTTTCCTAGTTATAGGTCTATTGAAATTTCAATGGAACAGATATCCAGAAAAATAATTAACTTGGTTAGATACTACTAGTGAACTTTTCTCCAGGGTCACTGACGCCCACCAACAGTGCCCATTACCTTTTTCGTCACCAAATTTCTGTCAACACATTGTTTTCTTTTGCTTTGTGATTTTTGCTAATCTATAGGATGTACACTGAAATTTCAGTGTGGTTTTAATTTGCATTTCTCTGATTAATAATGAGTTTGAGCATCTCTTAATTTTCTTGTTAACCATTTGAGTTCCCTCTTTTCTAAGTTGCATGTACACTGATACTCTTTATCCTTTTTCTGTGGGGGTAAAGTTGATTAAATTTGAAGATATATTGAAAATTAATTCTGTTTATTTTTTTGATGTTATCATTGGATCTTGTTCATTTTTATTTTAGTTTACTTTTATTGCATAAATTACTTTTTAATATTAAGTTTTAAGATATTTATTTTTTGTTGAGTATTTTATACAGAAATGATAACTTAGGGGTTGTTTTTATGATTTATTTTATTGTTTTAAGAGAAGGAGAGAGAGAGAAAGAGAGAGACAGAAAGACAGACAGACAGAGACAGAGAGAATGGAGGAGGGCCCAGAACAGTCTTCATAGTTGTACATCATTAGTTGTGACATGGTTTCCTTCCACACAGGTGAATGTGGGGCTGCACAGGGTGGCACCTAAACTGGGGCCTCCTGTATGGGAGGTGCGAACCTTTACCACTGAGCCATTTGGGCAGGTACTAGTTGTGCTGCAGTTCAGCATATGGGTTTGCACAGACCAGGGCCAGAATTCAAACCCTGGACCTTGTGATTGGGAGGTAAGTTGAGCTATCCTGGCAACCCCAGAACTTTCTCTTTCCCTGAACAATAGTGGAAATATCTGTGGTCTAACGGACATTCTTTGCTAACAAAACAATGTACCGTAAGTGAAAATATCGAAGGTAATACATTGTGGGGATCTATCTACTCTGCCAGCCATTGGTACTAGCACATTGTCTATAAAGAAAAATGCTATCATAGAAAACCAAGATGGGCCTTGCTTGCTACTATGGTGTTCATAGTGGGCATTCCATATTTATTTATTAAAACAGGGTCCTATGATAATTCTCTTCCTAAAAAGGTTCAGAGAGAAGTGTTGATATACTCCTTCAACACTTTGAGAAACATGTGAAAGTACGCTTTAAGGATATTTCCTCTACCTTTGCTAAGTCACTGTGATTTCTCTGACTGAGGTGTCTAATGAGAACGGGATCCAAAGATACAGAGGAAAATAAAGGAAATGCCACGAAGTCAGTCCATTGTGATCATAGCTCTGCTTTCCTCATATGGCTGTGCTGAAGGCAAGTATGCTCAGATGGGATTCTTGAATACTGCATCTTTCACTTGAAACATATTATTAAATTTTTGTAACAAAAGCGTTTTGCACAAAGTCTTTGTGGTTAGACCACACAGCCAGCATGACCAGTCTTTAGCATTTGAATGTCTGTGAATATTTCTGGTGCTAATGGTATCAGGACAAATTATTTTGTTGTTTGTTTGCTCTTACTTGTGCAAAAAATTATTCAAAATATTTATATAATTCAAAATATGTATATATAATTGATGGAAAAATTGAGATAAAGAAAGATGAAGCATTTTGTCAGGATTACAAAGTGTTAATCATAAACATATCAAAGAGTAGAAGCCGTGTTTCCTTAACTCCATCTTTTGCTTCATTAACTGGTTGCTTTCTCAGTTAGAACAAAAAGTCAGTGAAAAGTTGGCATATTGTAAAAGTACTAAACTCTAAACAATGACAAATGGAAGATTATAAAGGTGACATTTTCATATTTGTCCAATTGTCTTTGGCTTCTTTATGTTTCCATTCCTGACCACACAAAAACACTTAGTAGTACATAAAAACTTTAACCCTATACTCACTGGTCAGTCTTTGTTTTGAAATTTATCCTTAACCAGTTTTTCAAGCCTGACTCTCCCCTGATCCTCTTGACCACATACTATGCTGTGTTCTCCCTTGTTTCTTGCTTCAGCTATTCTTTAGATTCAATTCTTAATATTTTCTATGCATTTTTTTTTGTTTTCTGTCTCACTGTCTTGCTTCAGTCACTTGTGGTATTTAATTTTAATTAAATTTGACTCAAGAGATTCTCACTCTGGAACTGCCATCAAAGGAGATGCTTTCATGAGTCTTGTCTCAGACATTCCAACAGAATAAGATAATTTACAAATCTTAAGTGTTTAAAAGGTGGGCAGAAATCTTTTAATAGGAACTTCAACAAAGAAGATATATGAATGGCAAACAGACACATAAATAGATGCTCAAAATCATTAATCAATAGGAAAACACAGAACTGAAACTACGATGATACCACTTTGTACTTGTAAGAATAGCTAAATTAAAAGACCAGCAATGACAAGTGTTGACAAGGATAAAAAGCAAATGAAACTCTCAGATATTGCTGGTGAAAAAATAACATAATGTAACCATTTGGAAAAAAGTTTGATAGTTTCATATAAAGTTAAATATATATTTTCTACAGGACCCCACAATTCCACTGCTAGTTGATCATCTAAGCAAAAGAAAAATACATGACCACAGAGATTTCTGGTCAAGATAGCAGGGAATGTAAATGCTATGCTTAACTCTTTCTACAACCACATCAAAATCACAAATAAATTATGGAACAACCACTTGAGAAGCACTTGAAGGTAACTGAATAGAATATTTACAACTAAGGATATAAAAAAATAAGCCATGCTGAGACTAGTAGGAGTGGAAGAGTTGTGGAATGAGTAAATCCCACAGCCACAGTGTGGCAATTAAGAATCAGGAAGGATATTTCAGCTGTGAAGGTTCCCCTGAGAAACAAACACTCTGAGTCCCATACTAGGATCCCCAGCTTGGGGCACCAATGCCAGGAAAAGGAGTCCCTATAACACTTGTCTATGAAAACCAGCAAAGATTGCATCTGAGAGAGTAAATGGCTGTGGGAGACCAAGAAACTCCTCTTAAAGGGCCTGCTCACAAACTCACTTGCTCACAAACTCACTCACTCTAAGCTCCATTGCAGGGGTAGTAGCTAAAAAAATGCCAGGAATATACAGAGAGGAGCTAAATTGACTAACTTTAAGGTGAGGGCTGGAGAGCAAGAGGGCAGCACAACTTTTTCTGGGGACTGAAGCACTGGCAGATGCCACTGTTCTTTTAAAGGTTGAGTTCCTGGGAAAACCAGGATGGTTCAGTGAGTTAAGTGCTTGCTTTGTAGCCCTGGGGACCATGGATCAAGTCTTGACCCCAGCCCGCGTGGATCAATATGCTGAACTGAGTGTACTTCTCATGTGGGAGGATCCCACTTTGGTTGTCACCCCTTGATTTGGCCCTGGTTTGAAGGGGTGTGCCTTCCACGCAGGAGGCCCCCAGCCCAGTTCTCGCCCTGTGCAGACCCTGCCTACCTGTGCAGAACAAAACCATGTTGAAAACTGATGATGTACAACTATGGAGATTGCTCTGGGCCCTCCCCTTTCTCTCTGTCTCTGTCAAAAACATAAAATAAATCTTACAAAAAAAGAAATAAATAACGGTTGAGTTTCCTTTCAACCCAGCTGGATCAGCACAGGCAAGCACCAAGTTTGAGCTTTCTATTAACCTTGTTTACACCATTTACCCTATTGGGTGATTCCTTGAGACCCCACCCCAGGCCTGAGCCTCTTTCAGTGGCTCCTCCACATGAAGGGCCTGGCCTGTCTTAGCTCATGCAGTGGATTTCCTCAAAATCTTTCAAAGCCCCACAAATTACAAACAAGCAGCAACTGACCTTGGCCTGCCTTGTTGTTTTGCTAAGTTGCTCTAAGCCCAGGACAAGTGTCAAGCAATCTCACCTTGTACTGTAAGTCTGGTTAGCTGGCAACAAATCTGTTATAAGTGGTGGTAGCTAGTCTTGGCCTGGAAAGTAGCCTCAACTAAATAGCCACAAGATCTGCACAAGTGGTGGGTGGCATCAACTCATTTGTTGGTGCCCTCCAAAGGTCCTAAGCCAGGCACAAAAGGCAGTTGACCTCAGTTTGCTGCCTAGTGTCTCCCAAACACCTTCAAGCTCAGTGCAAGCAACAACCAACCACAGATCATTTTGTGACACTTACCAAGAAGCCCCCAAACTGGCACAAGCAGCAGCTGAAAGTAGAGAGCCTCTCAAGAGGCTTGAGAATGAAGACATGCAGTGGCTGGCTTCAGAAAACACCAGATCATCACCCAACCAACTCACAAATGACATACCTGAAAGACTGATCCAGCTGGTATCAGATTCCCACTAAAGCAATTTTCACTCTGCGGAATTAGTCCCCACACAACAGCCCTCACAATGAGTCTACCTGAAGGTCAACATCATCCACTGATGTGATAATAGCAATTGAGGCTCAACTATTGAATACAACAGAAGGGCACACACAACCCACATAAGGGACACCCTTGGAGCACCCTGTTCAAGTGACCAGGGTGTCTGCAACACTGGGCACCCAAGACACATCATACATAATGCCATTTTGTCAAGACTGGGAGACATAGCTGATCTACCTAATACACAGAAACAACACAGGGAGTCAGTCAAAATGAAGACACAAAGATACGTGTTTCTAAGAACAGAGCAAAAATCCAGAAAAAAACCTAAATGAAATGAAGGCAAGAGATCTACCAGATACAGAGTTTAAAACATTGGTTATAAGGATGCTCAGTGAACTTAGCAGGAGAGCAGGAAAATAGATGAAGTTGGTGACAACTTCAACAAAGAGATAGATAGAAAACATTAAAAAGGAGATAAAACATAAAAAAGAACCAGTCAAAAATTAAGCATGTAATAGAAATGAAGACTATATTAGAGGAAATACACAACAGATTAGATGAAGCAGAGGCTTGAATCAGTGTTCTGGAAAATGAGATAGCAGAAAACAATAAAAATAGCAAGAATGAGAAAAGACAAATAAATAAATAAATAAAGACCAATTTAAGGAAACTGTTAAAATATCAAACATATTAACATCCTCATCATAGGGATCTCAGAAATAGAAGAGAGAGAGAGAGAGAGAGAGAGAGAGAGAGGGTTTGGAAACCTACTGGAAATAAAAATGACTGAAAATTTTCCCAACCTAGTCAAAGAAATAAGCATACAAGTCTGAGAATTGCAGAAAGTTCCAAACAAGGTAAACACAAAGAGGCCCAACCAAGACACATCAGAATTAAAATCCAAAGGTTAAAGACAGAGGAAATCTTAAAAGTAGCAAGAGAAAAGTAGTTATTTAAGCACAAGGAAGCTCCTATAAGAGTAGCAGATGGGGAAGCCTGGATGGCTCAGCAGGTTGAGCGCTTGCTTTGCAATCCCAGGGACCAAGGATTGAATCCCAAACCAGGCCCGTGTGGACCCATATGCTGAACTGGGGTGTGCTTCCCCTGCGGAGGCCCCCAGTTTGGTTCCTGATCCCACAGTTTGGCCCCTGGCTTGAGGGGGTGTGCCTCCCATGTGGGAGGCCCCCAGTACAGTTCCTGCCCTGCACGGCCTCCACCCACTTGTGTGGAATGAAACCATGTCGAAAACTGATGATGTACAACTATGGAGATGCTCTGGGCCCTCCCCGTTCTCTCTGCCTCTCTCTGTCTCTGTCTGTCTTTGTCAAAAATTATAAAATAAATCTTAAAAAAGTAAAGAGTAGCAGCTAATTTCTCGGTAGAAACTTTGCAGGGCAGAAGGGGGTGGCACAAAATATGCAGTGATGAAAGTAAAGACCTACCACCAAGACTGACCTATCCAGCAAAGCTATTATTTAAAATTGAAGGAAAAGATAAAGAGTTTGCAGACAAGGAAAAGCAAAAGAAATTTATTAATGTAAAAGGGACTTATTTAAGGAGAGAAAAGATAAAAAACATGAATAAGAAAAATATAGGAAAAAATACTAAAGGGACAGGTGATCAACCAATTATAAACTTAGTACAAAGGTTAAAACACAAAAGTAGAAATGTAATATATAATGACAACAAATTAACAGATACACATAAGAAGTAAACAACAGTAACAAAAACACAAACATGGAGGGGTTGAGTAAAAATTAAAGTAATTTTATGAGGGTGGGCTGTTTTATTTTTTGCCTTCACTGTAATCTTTTTTGTTATGATAGACATAGCTGGATATAACCGGTTCTTTGTGATCACATGGTACCTCCCTTCATCATTTCTTTTTTCTTTTCTCTCTCTCTCTTTGTCTCTTTCATTTAAGATTTCTTTTATTGCTTTGAGAGAAGGGAGAGAAAAGGTGGGGAGGACCCAGAACAGTCACTATAGTTGTGCATCGTAAGTTGTAACATGGTTTCATTCCACTCAGGTGGATGAGGGGCCATGAAGGGCAGGAACTGAACCGGGGCCTCCTTCATGAAATGCGAGAACCTTCACTACTGATCCATCTTGGCGGTTATCAGTTGCACTGCAATTCAGCATATGGGGTTTGCACAGCCGGGGCAGGGAATCGAACCCTTGACCTCACCATTGTGAGACAAGCGTTCAACCACTGAGCTATCCCAGCATCCCCTCCTCTTCACCATTCTTGTGCACACAGGTGCTTACTTATTTACCCAGTACACATCAGAATGAAAGAGTGGTTTGAGATTTAGTTCAAACAGCGTGCTATTATTGAATTATTAACAGCAGAAAAATATCCTTCAATATTTTTGAAAAAGAAAGTGAAAACTTTTTAAAGATCATTAAAGGTGGTGAAACTTCAGTGCATCATTATGATCCTGAGAAAAAAGGCAGCCCATGAAATACTGCCATAAGGGATCACCTCAGCCAAAAAAAGTCAAAACTGAGGCCTTGTCTGGGAAGGTGGTCCCTATAATGACTCCAAATTTATGGTACACAGCCAAAGCAGTTCTAAAAGGGAAATTCATAGCAATACAGGCCTAGTTCAAGAAACAAGAAAAATCTCAAATAAACAATTTAACCATATACCTGAAGGTATCATAAAAAGAACAAACAAGGGCTAAATTGAAAAGGAATGAAATAATAAGAATCAGAGCAGAAATAAACAAAATTCAGTCTAAAAACACAGCTGAAGATATAAAAAAATGTCTTTGGGCCATTTCCTACCTGGAGCCTCTGGTGTCATGAGTTCAGTGTGTCCTACTTTTCTGGGGTGAATCTATTGTGGCCAGCTCTTTGGGGAATTGTATATAACTATACTGTACTGCCCCAATATAATCCTTATTTATTTATTGCTTAGATGTTAGATTACTTTGATTTTTCTTGGTTAACTTTAAAAGAGGAAAAGGGAAAGACAATCTTTCCCTAACTTCTGTGGTTTACTTTCTTGGCAAGTCAATGCCTCAATTTCTATGTCCCTTTATCAGTGTGTTGAACTCACTTTCATTGTGTATATTCTATAGAAGCTCCCCTCTGTCTACATGCATACAAATTTCTCCCTTACTTAAAAAACAAACAAACAAAAATTCCATTATTCCGAATAATAAAAAACAAAACTTTAGGGGAAGCTGGGATGGCTCAGTGGGTTAAGTGCTCACTTTGCAGTGCTGGGGACCGAGGATCAAATCCCGGCCCCGGCCTGTGCGGACCCATATGCTGAACTGGGGAGTTCCCCCAGTTCAGTCTCTCTCTGTCTCTGTATCTTTCTCTTTCTCTCTCTCTCTCTCAAATAAATAAATAAATAAATAAATAAATAAATAAATAAATAAAGTTAAACAAACAAACAAACAAACAAACAAAAAACCCCACAAAACTTTGTCCAGTGACTTGACTGCTAAATGAGAGTTTAAAACAGATAAGTATAAAAAGAAGTCCGAATTTTAGTTGTGTTAATTATTTCTATTTTTTTTTTCTGATTTGCCTACAGGTAGGTAGGTCTCCATTTATAACAGTAGCAGAAATGAGAACGGGATGCCATGTTTCATAAAATATGAGCCAATGATAATGATTTGGGTATCCTCTTGAAAAAGGTGAGCTATGGCCTTTCAGTATTTAGAGCCCAGCTCAAAGATCACCATCACTTAATACTTTTATTCTGAGATCACTGTACCAGCTGCTTTACTGTATAGATGAGATGAGTGGACTGCTTGCTCTTCAGAGGAAATGAAAGATGTAAATGAGGAAATAATAGAAATTGTTTCCATCACTGTGTCTTTTTTTTTTTTTTTTTTTA
>PVKE010044981.1:0-12799 GCA_004027555.1 Craseonycteris thonglongyai | reverse complement strand
AGTGATTGCCTCACTGATATTTTAGGATTTCAGTGATCAGTTACCATTCATATCAGATTAAAATCACTAACTTCCATTCAGTCAGCCACAGTACTTGGTTGGATTCAAGGGAGCTCTATAACTTGAATTTTGCGATTTTCTTACATTCTTCCTAATCAGTGATGATTAAAGGTAAATTAAATTTTATTGGATGATGTGAATTACAAGGTTATATTGGTTATATTGCACTAAGCTATATTGCTCTAAGATTTGACAGTATGTACCTAGAGATGTAACTTCAAAATATATGAAACACAATTAATACAATTACAAGGAGAATTTGACAAGCCATCATTATATAGAGAGATTTTAACAATCCTTTCATAGATAATAGCTAAGGCCAACATACAAAAAACTATTCTCGATTTGGAATTCATGATTACTAATTGATCTAATGACTACATTTGATACCAAGAAGCAGAATTTTAAAAATGTACATTTTTCTCAAGTGTATGTGAAATGCAGAGAAAATGGACTTTGTACTATGCCACAAAAGAATGAATAAGCTAAAAAGAATTAGTATCATTATGAATATTTATTTTCTAATCATTTAACAAGTTGAAAATTTAAACAAAAATGTCTGAAGAAATCACATTTAGAAACAAATACACAAACAAGCACACATAAATTTATTCACAGACTTCTTAATAACTCATTAGTTAATAAATAAACCATGAATAGTAGAAAATGTTTAGAAGTGAATGACAATTTGTATATTGAGGATAAAGTAGTACTTGGAGATGAATTTATATACTTAAAAGCTCATATCAGAAAGGAAAATTTCAACATTACAAAGCTAATCATTTGGCAGCAGCTCAGAGAGGTTAACTACCTAGCCAACATTATATGACTAATAAGATATAACTGAAATTTCATTTTAGATATTGTGGCATTAGAATGCTCTCTTTAATACTATGTCAATAGCTGAGAATAATTTCTGAAAATTTGTATGACCTAAATAGATGTTAATCAAGTCATTACTAGTGGAAATTTAGTGGGTCACAGTTATGGAACTAAGGCTTTCATTCTCAGGCGTTCCAGTCTTTTGAGGTTACCTCATTTTCTTCACCCATATTGTTGCACCAGTAAAACTGATGACTGGTACTTGGGAGAGGGTTTTTGAAGAGTCAGGTTGATTCCTCTTTCAGTTTAAACTTTGATCCCTTTAGCATGTGTTAGTCGGTCTTGGCACAGGAAAATTGTCTAACAAACAATTTCAAAACCTCAGATTCTTAAACTAGCAAAGATTTATTTTCCTCATTTACAGATCATGGATCAGCTGTCAGTCTGTTAGACTCAGCTGGGCTATTCTGATCTCCAGGAAGCTGGTCAGATTCAAATGTATTCCATGAGTTGTTATTCATTCTGGGACCACTGGGACCTGGGGCCTAAGGCCTAGTATGATCTTCTTAAGGCAATCCTAGGAAAGCATGTCAGTAAGCCAAACTGTACAAGCATATTTAAATTCTCCTCTGCATCATGCACTCCAAGATCCCAGTCAATATTCATTGCTGGACAACAAATATGGAAAACAGATGGCAAAATGAGAATTGAATATTTGGACTCTTGGGATCCTGTCCAAATACTTCCATAGAAGTAGCTCTTAATTTTACTAAAATGGAATTAATTATTTGTTGCATTTATTCAAATATTGCCTCCAAGATTTATTTATTAGTTTTTAAATATCATTTATGTTATTTTGGTTTTGCTGAAGATTTTAGTTTTTATGTAGTTAAAATGTCATATTTCTTCTTCTATGGTTGTACCTTTGGATTGTTGTATATAAAAATGATGAGGTGTACAAGAGCCAATATGCTTTTATAATTCTCGTGAATCTGTAATTCTAAAATGAAACTAAAGTTTTTATTAAACTTAAAAATTAGTTGGAAAAAACAAAAAAGATGATGAGGTAAAACCCAACCCAGATTTTAGCACAACGTTGTTCAAAACTTTTCTATGACTTCCCACGTTCCTTAGACTAAAAGTTCAAGTCCTTTCAAAGCTAACAAAGTTTTTCACAATCTGCTCCTCACTAAATCTCTGATACCTTTCGGATGTCATTTCTTACTGCTTCCTCCTCTCTCAGCTCCTACTGGCTTAGTCTCCTCACTGTCCTTCAGACACATTTTGTGTCAACATAGAATTTTCAGAGTTAAAAACAAGATTCTCATACAAATGTGTACAAAGCACATTCATTTAATAATTATTGAGAAAGCCAGTACAGTGGTAAAGGATGGGAGGCAATTACTATAAACAGTTTTTGTAAAAAAATGCTGGAATAAGATAGCAGAGTTATAATAAAACTGGATAATATCTTACAGTACAACTAAATTTTAATATACACTCATAGATCTTTCCTGAGTTTATTTATTTATTTTTATTGTTATTATTATTTATTTATTTTTATTTATTTACTTTTGCCATCCCGTTGATCTATTTGGGAACCAGAAGTATGCTATTCTCAGGCTTCTGATTAAGTGCTCATATTCATTGCATCATTCATCTTTTAAAAGTTTTCTTGATGATTCTTGCCTTTTTATTCATTGATACAAATTTTTGAAATTAGAATTCTATCAGTTTTTAAACTAATTTCTAGAGTATCTATGTACTCACACTTTATCTTAATTTTAATATCTTCAAATTACAAACATATTTTCAATAACTGGGTCCTTAGGTATACCTATAAATAATAAATAATTGAGTCCTTTGGTGTATATAAAAAGTATATCAAAAAGTCAAAGGATATTAAAATAGGTATGAAAGCTTAATTTAATCTTTTTGATAATGATGTGAAATGCTAATTAATTAAGGCACAAAGGCTGCCAAACAGCACACATTACACATAGGACATGGATCTTCAAGCTATTTTTTCCAAATTTGAGGGCACACATAACACAGGTACTTTAGTTACACACAAACTACACATATACTAATCTATTTATTTCTATTATAACATTTGAAAAGTAAAACTGATCATTATTGTCAAATGAGGGAGCATTAAACTATCTTTGATGATTGTACTGTTAGTTAAATAAAATACATTGGAGTGACATAAGAAAAAAGAGACATAATCATTGAGATTATAATTAAAAGTTTCTTAAAGTAGAACTTGCTAAACACATTAAAGTAGTGTACATATCTCTGTCTAGTATAAACTTATTCTATGAAACACTAGAATTAAATGGTATAATTAAGCCTTGGAAAAATAAGACTGTGCAAATGCCCACTACCTTATTACTTTCATAGTTTGATTATCAATCTATCAGACTAAACTATTAAGAACTTTTTATAATGGAGCATAACTGAAGAAATTTTATATTCTAACTTTTCTAAACAATCCTCAATGTTCTCAAGTACATCCATTTAAATAACTATATCTTACCTTTCAGGGTTGATTCTTTCCCTTTTGGGGCCCTAATTCTAAATTAAGAGGCCTACAAAGCATAAGAATTCAGACTCCCATGAAGCTGTTACTCAAACAATCAAGACCTCAACCTGATATTAAACATAGTTTATCCTTCAGGCTTAGGTAAAGAGAATCTGTTAAAATGTACCATGGAGGCTTTCTGCATTTTGTGCCATGTTCTGATTTAGTAGTTGATTGTACTGAACTTGCAATTTTCGTTCTTTGTGAATGGCACTTAATCAATAATCAACTCCTCACTGTAATTATTATTTCTCCATATGTCTTACACATCAAACACATTACATAAGCAATGCATCTCCTTTTATCTATGTCCCATCCCTATTCACCATAGATTAAAGTATATTGACATGCATGCCCCAAGTTATCAATGGCTATATACTAACAAAATCAGGTCCCAGTTGCCATCTAATTGGTGAGCACTCCAACTCTGAATCCCATCCTGAAAGTCTAGCTTGTGTTTTTCAGACACGGACCCCAAGACAAAGTTTTCTATAAAAATTTTATTTAGGAAACTCCCCAGGTGAAATCAGTGAGGAGTAGGAAAGAATCAGGAAGAGATGGAGGCCAAGCAAAACAATAATATTTAGCAAATTCCTATAGAAGAGAACTTTAGCTCTGTCCTGTAATAGTAGTAGGGAAGAGGTGTAGGTCAAATCTTCTCACACTTGTCAGTCATTGGTCAAATATTATATTGGGAAAGGTACCTCTGAGTCTCCATTTATGCAGGTAAAGCAGAAGTGTGATTCATTGACAAAAAGACACAGATACTATCTTCTTAAAAATAATACTAGTCATCTACTCTCTGCATAACAAACTATCCCATAATTTAGAACCTTGAAACAGCTATCTTCTATGTCATGGTTCTGTGGGTCAGCTCTTAGGGCTAGGTTCATCTGGGTACTTCTGTTGTCCTTTCCTTGAGTCACTCGAGTAGCTGCAATCACTGGTCAGGTTGGCTGGAGCTGCCAGAGAGGAGCCTTGAGCTGATACAATTTGTCTCTTCTTATTTGGTCTCTTTTCCTCTGAGAGCTCAGATTTCGTCACATGGCTATCTCAGGGCATCAAAAGTATAAAAGCAGAGGCCGAATGATCTCTTATCTGCCACATTCGGTTGGACAAAAGAACTCATAAGGCCAGGCCAGATTTAAGGACTACAGAAAGAGACTCCTTTTCATGGAAGGAGATTCAAAGAATTTGTGGTTATTAATGCAGAAATGAAATCTCCCAGGGAACCATTGTGCAAAATGGGAAAGGTGGCAGAGGGACATGGGTTTGGCACCAACAGTGTCTGCTGTGACAGTTTCTCACTTCTCTCCAGAGCTAAGTCCCCAGCAAATGGCATCTGCTCAAGTTATTTTTTGTATGGGTGAATGAAGGATGATTCACTGAAAGGATAAGAACATTTTATTTAATCTGTATGCCTTCGGGGAATCTTCATTTAAATAGATTAGATGGTTTTGTTTGTTTGTTTGTTTTTTTAATTCTTTCTCTGGGATCATGTATCCTGATATCCAATTTGGAAGAATTTGATGATCACTGTAGACAGTTGGATCTAGAAAGCTAAACTTGGGGAAGCTGGGATGGCTCAATGGGTTAGGCACTCACTTTGCAGCGTCCCAGCCCCTGCCCTTGCGGACCCATGTGTTGAACTGGGGAGTTCCCCCAGTTCAGTTCTCTCTCTCTCTCTCTCTCTCTCTCTCTCTCTCTCTCTCTCTCTCCAAAAACAATATAAATAAATAAGTAAATAAATCTAGAAAGCTAAACTTATAAGCATTTTTAATTTGTATTAGACACCTAGCAGACATTCAACAGATCCTCATTGAATTAGGTTAATAGTAGAATGCTAATTAAAAGCAAGGAGACAGAAAAATCAAAATGATTTGCTCATTTTTGGACTTCAATGAAAGGGAAAGAGAGAAAGAATATTTGTGCATTTGCTAAGTTAATATCTCATTTAATAACAATACATTATCTCATTTTATCCTAACAATAGTCTTTAAAGGCAGACAATATTACCTATATTTTATATCAGATAATTCAGCTGTAGCTTAGATAGAGCAGGTAACTTTTACAAGGATGTGACATAGAGTGACAAGGACTCTCCTCGATCAAACTTAAGTCATGCTTCTCTGAACCCTTTTCTCAATTAGGTCTTGATCTTGGCTACTGTCTTAGTCAAAACTGCATAACACAGAGGTAATGACAATCCAGCTAAATCAGATTAACAAGAACCCCCCCTACCCTTGATAGTTCTTCCAACCACGACTTCCTCATTCTGTTCGTGAGCTATAAATCCCTAGGTGCCTTTTCTGTTTTAGATGTTGAGCACTATCTTTCTTCCCTATTGCAAGAGTCCTGAATAAAGTCTTCCTGACCATTAACAAGTTACAGAATAATTTTTTCTTTAACAGTTGTGGTCATCAATATGAACACCAAAGTAGGAAAGATAAGAGAAAGCCTGAATTAAAGGTCATAATGTTCACATGTAATTTATTTATTTTTTTGTTTTTGTTTTTGTTTTTGACACACAGAGAGAGAGAGAGAGATACAGAGACAGAGAGAGAATTGAACTGGGGGCACTCCTCAGTTCAGCACATGGGTCCACAAGGGCCAGGGCCGGGATTCGATCCTGGGACCCCGGTGCTGCAAAGTGAGCTTTTAACCCACTGAGCCATCCCAGCTTCCCCAACACATGTAATTTAGTATTTTTGGAATCCAACAGTTTACATTGCTCACCTGCAAAAGCGTGACTTAAGGAGTCCTTTAAAATAGAATGGCTCAGGCTTCCTTAGCTATATCCCTTATTTAGGGAAAGTTTTGTTTCAAAGAAATGCAGGTGTTAGCCTATATAACTACCTATACCTCTGTTACATATGTATCCATTCAAACTTGCTTATGAAAACTAGTCATTGTGCTGTAAATCACCTTCTTGTTTTTTGAGTACATTGCCCTCTCTTAAAATACTACTGAGACCTATATTCTGTTCTTAGAAAATTGTTACTCTAGTCTTCATCTCTATTCTAGGTAGCCTCAATTCCTGGAAGACAGATGTTATCAAACTGTAATCTTTGATGAGACTTTTTATAATAACACACAGGTATAATAAACATAAAAAGTAATATATATCTGCCATTAGATCCTCTTTAAGCTCCAAAATGCATGATGGCACTTTTGGGGCACTTTAATAATATTTTTCCCTTCCTCATCATAAAACTTTCCCCTGAATTCCAACTCACTTCTATGTCATCTAGGATAATTGACCTCAATTAGCAACTGTCACCTTGAGCATGTTTTGGTCCTTTACATACAGCCCATCAAGATAGACGTAGCAGAACAAAATGGTCCAGCTGCAATACATTTCTCAATATCTACATTGGTTATCTCTTTATTATACACATGGAATATTCCTGGTTTCATTTCACTCTGCAAGGTTCAGTTTTTCGTTTGTTTGTTTTGTTGTTTTAATATTTTATCCATAAAAGTATAGACAACCTTTTACTTCTTTAATCTTTTCAGTTAACTTATATTTTCCTTAGAGGAACTAGTTAACAAGGCACTGTACACATATACATGCTTGTATATGGTACACACACACACGAACACACATGCACATACACACCCTCCCCTCTAATATATTAAGCTCTCAATCTCTTCGCACAGTACAGCCTTACTGGTAGTTTAAAAAGAAACTTTTCTGTAAAGGTGAAATAGTCTGCAGAATTGCAGCTCTGCATAAAACATCCACAACCATTTACATTATTGTCCTGAGAAACTGAGCTTCCTTCAGACAGCATTCAGATATATTTTCTGATGCTAATCTCTGCCATACATTTACATAACTGAAAGGCCTATCAGGAATATGTTTTTCTGAAAACTGTATGCCTCACAGTTGTATTCAAGTTTCCACCCTTTTAAAAGCTATGAGATAACTACAAAACATTCTTTCCTATGGTCTCTGTCTAGGTTTCAAATACAGTTTTTAAACTTTTAATTTTAAACTAATTTTAGGATAAGAAATTTCCTTAAATTTTTTATACCACATCCTCTAATGTCATTATTTTACATAACCATAATACAATTAAATTAACCATGGTACAATTTTGTTAACTAACTACAGACTTCATTCAAGTGTCAAAATTTTTTCCACTGGGGAAGCCAGGGTGGCTCAGTGGGTTAAGCGCTCACTTTGAAGCACCAGGGACCGGGGATCAAATCCCGCCCCGGCCTGTGTGAAACCATGTGCTGAACTGGGAGCTCCCCCAGTTCAGTTCTCTCTGTGTCTCTGTCTCTGTCTCTCTCTCTCTCTCTCTCTGTCAAAAATAAATAAATACCAGTAAATATTAAAAAAAAAAAAAAAAAAAATTTTTTCCACTAAAGTCTTTTTGTTTCAGGATTCTCCAATGCCGGTTTTTATTCAGAGTTGAAGCTCACTTGCCACTTATCTCATCATCCCTTAAAAATCTCTAGAGGAATGATGCTCTTTTTGATCACATAGCTGAAATAGGAAACCAGCCCTAGGATAATGATTAAACTTGTGGTTTATCTGTGGTGCAGTTATCCATGAGGAGGAGTTAGTATTATAGGAGCATTAGGTGTGGCAAGGGGCAATTTGTCTTGGTGCTAAATTTCAAGTGGAAGTGGAAAGAATTTCTTAGGTTAAGTTCTTCAAACACTGAATTAAAGATTTGTTTATTATTAAGAATGTTTCCAAGGAATGCTGGAATAGCTCAGCAGATTGAGCGTTTTCCTTGCAAACACAAGGTTTGGGGAGAGAATCCCAGCTCCATCCTGTGCAACTCTTACATGCTTAACTGCAGAGCAACTGGTAACCGCCAGGATGGCCCGGGGGTGAAGGTTCTCACTGCCCAAGTTGGTTCCTACCTCATGTGGCCCCACATCCACCTGTGTAGAATGAAACTATGTCATAACTAATGATGTACAACTATGGAGACTGCTCTGGGCCCACCACTCTTTTCTCTTTCTCTCTCTCTCTCTCTCTCTCTCTCTCTCTCTCTCTCTCTCTCTCTCTCTCTCTCTCTCTCTCTCTCTCCTTCTCTCACACAATAGAATAAACCTTTTCTTATTTTTTCTCCGAAGAACACTTCCAGGAAATACCACAAACAAAAGTTGGTAAGTGGGACTAGGAATGCCCAAGAGAAGGAACTAACCAAGGACGCAGTATTGAACAAACTCCCCTCAACTTGATCCTGTGAGGCAGCTCCAGAAACTATGGATTGCATATCTGAATTTTCTTGACCAGGGAGCCAGGAAGCTAGATTATTTGCATGCTTTCCACTCACCAATCATTGGTTAATAGCTGTTCCTGGAGGGTGGTGCATTTCCAGGCTTAGCCCCCCAGGCTTGTAGGCCAATCAGTTATTGCAACTTCAACTCAACTGTAGTTCAGGTGTAGGCTGTTATGAGTGAAAGCACACAGGAGCCCGCATGTAAGAAAATGGCAGAAAAAATACAGGTGCAGCACACCTTTCATAGCCTAAAGAAAACAGACTTTGTTTTAAAAGGGATACAGGGCTGCTTTAGTCCCATCCTAAATACTATATTGCCCAGTTTTAACATTCCAAAGGTCTGAGGAATAATACACACAAGGCAGTCCCTATAGGATGTCAGCTCTGACATCATTTTAAAGTAGCTCCCTGTATATTGTTTCTTCACAATATTAAATAGAAGATTTCAGAAATAAACAATAAAAAGTTTTAAATTGCACACCCTTCTGAGGAGTGTAAGGAATCAATTTCAGAAAGTGACACGGGAGATCGAGTGGCTAATCAAATGCGAGCCTTTATTGGGGGGTAGGCTCCCGGGCTACATTGTTCGGTCGGAGGAAAAAGGTCTGGGCCGAAGAATGCGCGCGCGGGGAAGGGAGTGAGGGGGTTAAATAGGGCTCTGGGGTCGAGGAGAGGCGGATCAGGTTGCCAACAGAAGTCCCGCCTTTGAAAGTTCCCAGGCAGGTTACAGACAGGCCCCGAGGCCCACCGACCTTACAAGGAGCATGATAAAATCACGCACTATCCCACTGTTTGGCCTGGGGATCCATGCTGGAGAGGAACTAAAATAAGGAATTTTCAGAGAGTGAGAGAGACCACATTCACATAACTTTTATTACAGTCTATTTTTTATAATTTTTCTAGTGTATTATGAGTTATTATTAATCTTACCGTGTTGAATTTACAACTTAAATTTTATCATGGGTGTGTACGGTAGGTATGTAGGTCTAGGAAAAAAGTCAGCAACTATAAGGTTTGGTACCATCGATGGTTTCAGGAACTTACTGGAAGTCTGGGAACATTATCTCCCACAGATAAAGGAAGACTACTGTACTTGCACATAAATGTTCTCAAGGTAAACAATAACTAATCCTCAAGAAAGAATACTTCACAGCACCAATGATCACATATTTATCCTAACTACCTAGTCATTTGAGTACTCATGTGTATGAACAATTTGATTTTATCCAGAGTAAAAAAACCAATAAACAAACTCCAACTGGTCTTTTTGTGACAGGAACAAGAATCCCACTGAGTTAGGCTAATACCTTTCCATAGAAACTGGGAGATCAGACACTATCTCTAGATATTCACATTTAAGAGGGATGACTCTTAGGTCTTTGAGAAAGAAATGCCTACTATTATTCAAAATGATGTATATACATTTCAAAGAGAGAAAATACAAGCACTAAAAAATAAATGCTCTAAGAAAAAGGAAGAATAAGTCTCTTCCCTTATTTTCAACAGAAAAAATTAAGTTCTGTATTTAAAATTTTTGTCTTTACCAAGATTATGAGACTTATTGGCTCCAGAACCCTGGTTTATATATTTTTTCAGTTCATTAAAATATATAGATATATTTTAGTTTTTACATATTTAGTCTTTCCAGACACCATTGTGATCAATGATACTTTAAAAGTGAATTGTTAAATATATCCTTTTTCCAAATCAATAATTATTTGTGATACCTTTAGTGAAAATGCTATGATTAATACACATTTAAACATCCATTTTCAACATTAACTGAGGAAGTAAACTGCTCAATGTACCTGACAGATCTAGTTACTTAGAAAATTTTAACAATACCAGCAAAAGAATTTGAATGTCAGAGTTCACAGTGAAAGGAAGCATTGAACACTTGTGAGAAAGGAAAAAAATATAGGCTCTATATTTTTTCGAAGTGCTGCTAATTTTGTAAGAAAAATATGTTAAATGAACATAAGGAATATTTGCTAAAAAAGTAGAAAAGTTCATTTTCCCTGACATACTGAAAATCAGATATATTACAGAGATAAAAAATGGAATTTAGCAAGCAATAAGTATGAACACATTTGTTACTGAAGTACAAATTCTAGTGGCTTTTATTGTTTGGTTGTTTTTTAAGATTTATTTTTATTGTTTTTTTGACAGAGAGACAGACAGAGAGAAACAGAGAGAAGGGGCAGGGCCCAGCGCAGTCTCCATAGTTGACAGCATTAGTTTTCCATATAGTTTCACTCCACAGGTGGACTTGGGGCTGCTCGGGGCAGGGGCAGGAACTGGGCCGGGAGCCTCCCGCATAGGCCCCGGCAAGAACTGAACTGGGGCACACCCCAGTACAGCATATGGGTCTACCTGGGTAGGGGCCAGGATTCAATCCTCAGGCTCCAGGACTGCAAAGCGAGCACTTAACCTGTCCCAGCTTCCCCTCTAGTGGCTTTTAAATATTAAGGTTCATCCCATCTCTTTCAGTGAGATTAAAACTTTAATGAAAACTTGGGAAGGCACATAAATCTAAAGCACAGAAGATCAACTACAGCAACAGCATTGGGAAAAGAGTCGTTAATACTGTTTCCAACTTCCCATTTCTAACAATTGCTCTAATTTACTTCACTTTGCAGATCTCAACCCAGTCACCTTTTGGCATTTGTTCCTGTCAAGGCTAAGGATGTTAAATGCAGTCAGGTTACAGGACACTTGGTCAGGCATCAGCCTCCTTTTGATTATTATATGCACAGAGTTATGGAATACAAAGCTAGACAAGATCATGAAGATAGGATTGTCCCTTTTGTCGCTTAACAAATGAAGTCTAGAGAGAAGGTAAAGTGACTTCTTCAAGGTTACATGGACACTTTAATTTGAATTAGGGCTAACATAAATTACTGTATGTGCTATTGCTTAATAACTGCATGAGCTAATTACCCTGCTTCCCCAATTAAAAGTTTATCATGCAAGTTTACCATTTTTCTTGCCCTTTCATTTCTGCAGATGCAAAATTAAAGATTTGTCAATATTTTATAAATTTTAATTGTTTTAATTTTACCCTTGTTTTGTATACAGATCTCGGGGTCTAACCTTCCCCCCAGGTTGGGTGCTACTCCTCTGTGCTATCCACTGCCTCAGGATTTGTTCCAGGCCAATCCCAGGCCCATCACTTCCTGGTGAGAATTTATTCCACATTCATAACTTGCTTTTACCACTTTCAGAAACAAAAAGTGATGTGGGATAACTGACTTTGGAGCAGTAGACATTATATTCTTATTTATTCACTCATGTTAAAAATCTTTCTAAATGAATAGGTTATTTTCTTAACTTAGTAAGTCAAGTTTACTCACTACCATTTTTTCATGACTACATATGAAAGTGGTTGCATTATTCACTTAAAGCAAATATTCAAAAATACATGTCTATTATTAATTTATAAGTCACAGGATGAAAGATGTACCACATATCTAGGACTTTGGGATTTTGAATAAAATTGTGTCTTATCTTTATTTCCCATCTCTTCACTTTATATCATAAATTATAAAAAACTTTATAATCCCCAGTCTAGTAATGGTAGTAAATTTTTGAAACTGAAGATGAACCGTCCTATCTTTGTTCCCTCCCCCATTATTTATTTAATGATCTTTTTTGTCTCTATGTTGACATTTCAACATGCATAACTTTAAAAAATTGTTATTCAATAAAAAATATGTAACACATCCAATTACTGGTGGTTTTGTCTCACTTCTATTCAACTTTTGTTACAAATTTTTATTAGATATAAAAAAAGAGCCTTTTCAATTTCAAGATAATTTTGGTAATATGTTTCATAAAATTTCTTCATAAATATACATGCTGCTGGTGCCAATGCTAGAGGTTTTATGTCCTCAGAATTGCAGGTGTGTATCTCAACAATTTTAAATTTACAAGGTTGTATGATAAGGAGGTGAAAATTTCTATAGAAAATCAAACATGTTCTTTCCCAGTGATTGAACCTCTCAGAATTTCCCCTGGAGAAATACATGTATAAGAATATATGTGGAGAGAGCAAGATGGCGGCATGAGAGGAGAACCCAGACACCTA
>PVKE010044980.1:0-12793 GCA_004027555.1 Craseonycteris thonglongyai | reverse complement strand
CCCCCAGGCTCGCTATGAAACGGCTCTGCACACCTCTTTGACTCCTTACCCCTTATCAAGGCCCTCTGAGCTCTAGTACACCAGCCAACTTTGTTACTTTTTGAACACTCTGTATTTGCTCCTGCTTCTACAGAGTAGCATTTACTCTTCGTCCTTGCAGGGACACATTGGCCTCAGAGTTATGTGTGGATGTCACAAGTACCACCTCTGACAAGAGGCCTTCTCTGATCTGTTTTATTTCCTTTGTAGCACTTCACAATACCTTAAATGATTCAGTTTACTTAGAAATGTGTTGTCTGACTACCCTACGGGAATACAATCTCTATGAGAGAAGGCATTCTTCCATTTTATACAACACTGTATACTCTGTGCCCAGCATAGACTGTTTTTGAAAGTATCAACCACTATCTTATTTTCATTGTTTTTAACTAATAACATTAAACTACTCGAGGATAGGAGTTTTATTTATTTTTTCTCATTTTTGTATTCTTTACAGACACTAGGAGCAAAGTGCATTCATTGTTCTTAGTACATAATCTATATCTATTAAATCTCAACTATTGAACTAATTAGTCATTAACACTTCAGATTCAAATAATTTGCTAAAACCTTTCTAATAAATTTAGGTAAGTCAAGAGTAAGGATCACTCACTATGTTTTGTTCAAAGACATAGCCCTGTGAGGTCTTTTCCATTATTTTTCCGGCAGCAATACCGGTACTTGCTCTCCAGAAAATTACCCAGAATTCATCACGTTCATTTCATCTGATCTTCACAGAAAGAAGCCAATCTTTATTAAAGATATGCAGCTGAATGCTATCATAGTGATAGAAAATATCATAGTTTTAGCAACAGTTTTTATATAGGTTATGAGGTTTTATCTATCAACATAAAGCATTTTAAAGTAGGACCAAATTTGTGACTCTTTTAAAGAAAAGGTTTTTAAAGCCATTTCTTCACCAAGATGCAGCAGAACACCCACTATTGAACTAATTACCTAAGACTCTGCAATCTATGCTAGTCTTTATTTTTCTCTTTTGAGATACTTCCATGCCTGAAAAAGATGTGATATCAGTTACAATTATTTCCCTATTCCTTTCAAGCCCTCTTTGATATTAATTGAAGTCTGATATCCATACAAAACATGCTATTAGAAGTGGTGTAGATATTGACTCTAACTACATTCATCTTTAAGAAATTCAACAAATGACCTTGCTTGGAATTGTTGAAGCTACCTTCTCTTGACTGATCAAAGTTTCTGTTATAACCTGTATTTATTTTTTAGATGGAGGGAAGTCTCTTATACAGGTTAGATGCTCCTTACGTGTAGAGAATGAATGCTATATATCTTCGCAAGCTCCATAATACCCAAAGGATAATAAAGAGGAAAGAGGCAGTATACTGGGAAGAAGATGGTCTGGGGTATCAGACAGTTCTGGATCCAAATGTGAACTGCTCCACCTGACAGCAAAGTAACCTGAAGAAAGTTAATTAAATCCTCTTAATCTACATTTCTCCAATTATAAATACTAAAGTTAATTATACTTATGTCATACAGTTATTGTAAAAAGTTACTGCAATAAGAATTGAAGGGACCTCTTCTTATCCAAATCAATCTGACTTTCTCCTCCATGACATTATGTTGAATGAAGAACTCTGATGGTGAGATTGCCATGCACTGAGCACTTACTGAGATCCCAGCACTGTTCTAAATGTGTCACATACTTCTGATACTGTAGTTACTTTACTATACCACATTTATCAATATATGCTATTCTCTGTTAAACTCAGATGCCTTAAGAACATTCACGTATTCCTCTCTGTATCTAGGAAAATGAATGGAGTGGATTAATAGTTGCAATCACTTCTCTCTGGTTTACTCAGTGAATACATCTGGATTAATTAAAGCTGTTTCTAGGTCAGTGGATATATACAAGACCCCTTCCTAGCAATAGGATTCCATATTTTTATGTTCAGTGAGACATGAGCTAAGTTACTTTTGTGAACTTTCTGTGTGAACCAACCTTGTACGTTTGCAGAACACAGAAAACATTACTGGAGTGGAAATAAGTGGTAGAAAAATGTCCATCTTTTCTAATGAGTCACTGGACTGGTGATCAGGTCTGTAATAATAAAAGCAAATTAGTGACTCACACTAAGTGGATGTTTGCTGTTGTCTCTGAATTTTAGATTTAGAGATTGTAAGTAGGTGATACAAAAATGACTAGAGAAAGTTGGGGCAAGCATTAATCATTTTGTATGAATCAGACAAAATCCCTTTTGAAGTAATTATGGATGTAAAAATGCCCACTGTATTAGTGAGGTTCCTAAACATCTAGACCCTTAAGAAGATGGGTAGGTAGTTTGATATCACACTGATCTGCAAAATGTTGCTTATCTGAACTGAGCAATATTAGGCAGAAAGATGTTTGTTTCAAGTAGATTATTTCATGATGAATATGCTCTTGAAGAGGTAGATGACAAGTGAGTATATGCTTGGTTGTGAGGAACTGCTTTGCAATAGAAGGCAGGAGTAACAGGATACCTGGGAACTCACACAGCCTGAGAAAATGAAACAAACCAACAAATACACTTTGGCAGTAACTGCAAAAGAGGTTGCCAGGATCTATAGCACTAGGATAGCTATGTAATAGCTAAGCCTGCATTTCTAGGGTCCAACCCACTTCCTTATAAGGACACAACTATTAGAGTGTATGTAGGAACAAATAGCATAGAGACATATTGTACCAACACATTCAGTATCTTTTTGAACTTGCCCAGTATAGTATCTGATTATTTTAGATGACTGCTGCTTGAAAAGAGTGGGGAATTTCTCTTAAGAGTTGAATTTCTCTCAGAAAAGTTGAAGAGGAGAATTGGAGTTTGGAAAAGCAGTGGCCTTAGTACTATAGCCTCACTTCCATGTTGTTTCTCTGGCCACAGTGGTGACCTCTTGTCTAGGATGAAAACAACTGAGAAAAGCTATAACCCCAATTGTTTTATCACGAATATACTGAAGTGGCATGGACCAATACACTGTTTTCCACTCCCTATTCTTAACATTTCTCCTATGTTACTGTTTTTGTATCTTCTCTAAACATTATCTTTTCCTTCTAAAATAGAATTAAAAACTCCAGTGTACTTTGGATTTACCCCCTGAGTAACTCTCTCCATAACCTCAATTCTTTCTTCTTATGTTCCATCAGTATTCATATATCAGGTAGTATTTACTTCAGACCTTACTAATTATTGGACACAGATTCTTTCTTCAAGGCATAGCTTGAGTTTTTTCCTTCTTCATGGAATTTCCCATTTATTGCAGCCCAGAGTTCTGCCTCTACTAAAATTCACAGTATTCAAAATCAGCATTAATGACTTAGCAGTAAGTTTATATATTGTATTATTTTTATAATATATACTATATGAATTATATCTTTAAAATATTTTATATTTTATGAGTATATATTATATATTTTACAATATCATATTTTTTAGTTTTACAATGAATTTCATTTTTTAATATAGTTACCATTTCATGTTATATAGTTATTTTTCAGCAAAGTTTATGGCTTCTTTTGCTTCCCATGGGTATAGTCAAAAGCATGTGCTACTTTTATTATATCTAATAGTATAAAATCATGTGGTATGTTCTCATGTATTACATCTAGATTGTTAATTTTAGGAGGATGAAGACAGACACTATTTGTGATTCTGTCACCCAGAGCTTCCCATGAATGGATTGGAAAAATGGTTACTGACTGACTGGTAACTAACAGATAATGCAGAAAATAAAAGTGAAGAAATTTAAATCAGGTAGTTTGATACAGTTTACAGAGGACCTTTGAAAAAATGTTTTATTCTACTTAGTGATGATTGTGTTCTTCTGAAAGTGGAACACCAGTCTAACTTGGGAAAATCATTTCAATTCTAATATCTGTTTATTCAATACAATTTTTCCGCAACAAATGGTGCAGCGGAGGGGGATGGTTTCAGGATGATTCAAGCACATTATTGTGTACTTTATTTCTATTAGTATGATTACACTGTAATACATAATGAGATAATTATACAATCACCACCTCAGCTCCATCTAATATCTTCAGGCATTAGATTTTCACAAGGAGCATGTAACCTAGATTCTTCATATGCATAATTCACATTAGGGTTCTTGCTCCTATGATAATCTAATGCTAAGCTGATCTGTCAGGAGGCAGAGCTCAGGCGATGAGAAGTGGCTGTAAATACAGATGAAACTTTGCTTGGTCCATGGCCCAGGGTTGAAGACCCTTGTTTTAGGCATCACTAGAAATCTTACTCCTTTGGAAACTTGTCTACTGGCTAAATAGCTCTTCCCAGAATAATGAAATGTTTGCCACTGGTGGTCTCTTAGACCTCAAGCTTTCTCCTCAGCTTCAGCAGCACAATCTAACACATTTCAGAACATATGTTCTTCAGTTAAATGGGTCTAAATGTTAATTTTGAAAAATGTGTATCTAAATATGGAACAGATGGACACACTGATGGTATTATATGGACAGGGATGCTCAGCAGTTGCCTTCTCAGTGACCCATGTTTTATCTTCTTCGTCTGTTTACCTGTCAGCATGTTGGAAGTGGAAAGGTTGGTCAGTTTCAGAAAAGATACAAACATTTACATTGTTATTCTCTGGTTTTCTAGTTTCTTTGCCCGTATACTGGCAGGTGTTAATAGGGTAGCAGTGGTGAAGAGGAACAAACACTGCTGTAGATGTCAGAAGACCCGCATTCAGTCTTTGTTCCAGTGATTGTTAGCATCATGACCTTGAACAAGTAATTCAATTTTATTTCATTCAATAAGTGAGTCTCTTTCCTTGTGCCAGATATTGTATTAGACTCTAAGAACGGAGTGTGTACAACATTAATCATATTATTATTTGTATCTTTCTGTCTATTAGGGAACATAGCTAAGTAACAATTAAAATGTCTATTTCATTAAAAAGAAGCAAACATAAAAGTATCCCAGTAATAGATTATATAAGTATATTATTTTATTATAGCTTATTCCATAAGCATGCATAATTTTCCATATTTAGACATCATGGATACAAAGGCCTAAAATGTCAGTTTCTAATTAACACATTTCTTCATGAGTGAAGAATCTCATATAAATCATCTCATTGATAAACAAGTCCCCTACCCCCATGTAATATTAGCATGATGAGATTCACTTTTATTTAAGATTTTCTGCCTTACTTATAAATGAAATATAAAAAAATCTATGCAATGAATTTTACAATTATTCCAAATATTCTCTGTAACTCTGAAGTGATTATACTGACTCGTCTTATTGATTAACTTGCTTTAGACATTAAAATGTGAGCAAAAGTGATAGATGCCACTTCTAAGCAGTTAAGAGTCACTGAATTTCATCATCTTTTTCTCAGCCAAAACACCCTATCACTCAGGTGAAGAAATAAATACTCTATAAATTAGCAGAACTACTAGTAAGTATGTTGAGGAAAGTTGCTTAATAATCAACCAATATAAAATTTAACTATATTTCTAGATGTTAGTAACACAAAGTAAGACAATTAGTTTTTAAAAATGTTCCCAATTAAATAAAAGCAAATCAACATTTTAGGATTAAATACAATTTTGTTTTGTTTTATAGAGTCCCTTTCTATAAATTAAAGATGTTTGCTTCTCTTATATTCCTAATTTGAAGTTTTTTTAATTATAAAATGATGTGGCGTTTATCAAGTGCTTTTTGTGTATATTAAAATGAAATATATGATTTTGTTTTATTCTATTAATGTGATAAACTACAGATATTAAACCAACCAGCTTAAACATTTAGAAGCACATATGAAGAATGCACTATTATTATGTCTACTTCATTTGGGAAGACTGAGGCACAGACACACAGTAACTTGCCCAAGGTCATACAGCTTGTAAGTAGTGAAGTCAGAATTTGAACCCAAATTGCCTGGCTCAAACAGTTGTGCACTTATCTGTGGGGTTTACTACCACCTATAATCCTGTTACCTCATCAATTATTATTCCAACATAAGAAATATGGACTAATGTCTGAGTAAACCTATTACAGTAAGCAATCTATTCTAATTCTGAACACACAGTAATACCATGTAAGTTGAAAAAATTGTGCAAGATCTGCTAAAACTAATTATAACCTTACCTCCCTAGATCATCTTAGTTGGCATATTAAAAAGTGAGTGAATTCTTTGGACTTGCAATATGTCAGAATGAATAATGCTCTAAATATAAATGAATATCAAAGACATATTGTTGGTGTGCTAGTTGTTTACTGATGAGTAAAAGTTACTCTAAGATTATCGGCTTAAAATAACAAACATATATTGTCTAATGGCTTCTCTGTGTCCAGAATTTGGGAATTTGGGGTCAGGATCCCTCCTGAGCTTTTGGTTATCTGAAGTCTTAATGGGACCAGGGGATCTACCATTAAAATGGCTCCCTCACATGGCTGTTGACAGAGGAGGCCTTGGTTCTGACTCCATGGGCCTCTCACATAGGGTGCTTGAGGATTCTCATAAAAGGGTGGCTGGTTTTCCCCAGGGAAAGTGATCCAAGATAGAAAGCAACCAGGATAGAAGCCAGAGTGGCATTTTCCTGCCCCACATGCCATAACTTCTTTATTCTATTCATTACAAGTATTACTCACTCCAGCCTACATGCAAGAGAGGCCACACCTCTTGAAGGGAGGAGTAATGAAGATTGATATACAGTAGTATGTGGAACTCATTGTTAATTGGTCTGGGAGGCACGATGAGTACCAAAAATGATGAATACCAAACAAAATTTTCCCATTAATAAATCAATATGCTCCCAAACCAAAAACATACAAAATGACCACAAAATCTAAGACTACAAAGGGATATACACAAGATGAGAGCTACCATGTGACTAAAACACAATCCCTTGTTTCAGCTGGAAAGCGTAGTGAGTCACAAGGCAATAAACACCGTTAAGTTATAGCTTGTAGGAAGAGTACCAAACAAATGATGAGTACTGGGACACAATTTTCACATCACACTGCATCAAGTACCAAGTTCAATGAGTTTCAAAGCAGTTGAGTAACAAGGTATGGATGTATTTAAAAACAAAAACAAAACAAACAAAAACCAACCCACAACAGTTGGTAAACGATTAATTCAATTATAACCCAGGTGTTTTTGCCCTCTTAACTCATTCCCATTGTCATGAGAAAACTGTCTCTTGATCATTCACTGGTGAGTCAGTTATTAAAAGCTTAACATTACTTTGGTGTCTCATATCTTTTATTTGCTATTTTTTTAGAGAATTATGGGTGAAAGAAAACATATATTTGAGATTTAGACAATGCAGTTCATTGTTTAAATAGGGATAGGTGTATAAATTTTTTATTTCCTTCTTAGTTCAATTTTAAATTTTTCTTAAAGATACTACCAATTCATTTTTAAAAAGAAAGATCTACTTTTATTAACCACTGAAAAATGTGAACTTTTTCCAAATTCAACCCAGCTTGAGGTAAATTACTTGTATCAATTGACAAGTATTTTTACTGGAGAAAAATATACGTTTTCCAAATCCAAAACTATTTTTCAAAGGGAAAGAGAAACAACACTTTTATACCTGTGTAAATTACCTGTCATTGGTATGAAAAGCGAGGTTTTGAACAGAATTTATTTCAACATTTCCTCCAGGTGAAAAAAATTTTCTTCCATCCCATCTTTTAAATATTTAATCTGCATCAAGAAAATTTAAACCAATAGGAAATAATCTCTAGTCCCTCCTAGACTTGTTTTAAGATATGCAAACTCAGTTTCTAGTTGTTGAAATTAACTTTCTCTTAAAGGTTAACAATGTTGATAGTATTTTTTCTTACTACCAATGGGCAGTTCAAATTTTCAATGAAAGTTTAAAACAGCACACAGCCATGAACAGTGTAAAAGAACATATTCTTAACAAATCTCAAAGTATAAATATACCAGAAATTTTAAGAATGAGTAAATTAAATACCTTAATATTAAATAAAGCTAGTTATAATAAAAAGTAAATGGTGCCTATGGTGAAAAAATGATGGCAAGGATGAATACTCAGCTTGTCCAGTTTTCAGTTTTAATTCAAGTTGAATCTATTTGGTAGCCAATGTAGGATAGAAACAGAAGAGGGGAGCAAAATCTAAGTAATTGAAGGGAAATACCTCTCATTCTCTCACTTTGCAGTGTGGGTTAAAGAAAAAGAATGCCTGGAGCAAAAACTATTTTAAGCTTCACTGTGGGCCAGCACAGAGTTAAGCAGAGATCCCTGTGGTGAATTTTTGAAGTGTCACAAGAACATTCTAGTAAAAAAGATTTTTATTCTCTTGTAGAACATATGTATATGTCACTGTGTCCCAATCTTGAAAGTAATTGAATGAAATCAGCATTACATTTCTTTCTATCACTTCACCTTTTGCCTGTGTAATTGATTTCTTTAACAGAAGGTACTTTAAATACAGAAAACTCCAGAAAAGATGCTCCTTGAATAAACACATTATAGTAGACCTGGATTTCTAGCTATCCAATTAGCTGCTGTATCAAATGTTCAAAAGATAAAACCACAAGATTCACAGACAATAGACTATTAGCCTTAGGTGAGATCTTTAGGCAATTTAGGGTGTTGGAACAACTCTCAACAATGGCCCTTTTGCTCCCTCCAGTGCATTTGGGGAATTTCTTGGAAGAGTTTTTAGTTATTGCCAGGTTTTTTTTGTTTTTAAAGATTTACTTTTATTGATTTTGAGAGAGAGAGGGAGAGAGAGAGAGAGAGAAAGAGAGAGAGAGAGAAAGAGAGAGAGAGAAAGATACCGAGACAGAGAGAAGGGAGAGGGCCCAGAACAGTCTCCATAGTTGTACATCGTTGGTTTTTCCATGTAGTTTCATTCCACAGGTGGGCGCGGGGCTGCACAGGGCAGGAACCGGGCCAGGGTCTCACCTCAATGAGAACCGAGCTGGGGACACTCCCTGGTTCAGCATATGGGTCCACATGGGCTGGGGCCGGAATTCAATCCTCGGTCCCCAGGGCTGCAAAGTCAGTGCTTAACCCACTGAGCCATCCTGGCTTTCCCAGTGATCGCAAGGTTTTGTGGGGAAGAAGACTCCTGTTTTTCTATAAATCACCAGAGAGCCCCATACAAAGAACAGCTGAATACCCCAATAGCAATATAAGTAAAAAACCTGAGAGTGATCAGAATCCAGAATATAACTCCATTATATGTGGATATAAAATATCTTCTGCAAAATTTGAACACACTCTGAATATATAGACAAAGTTTCAATACAACATTTCAACTACATTGTAATTTGAGGGAAAACTATCAGAAACACTGAAAAATTTCACCTTTGGAAAAGTTGTGTCCTTGACTGTAAGGCTACTCATGTACACAACTTGCCTATATTACACACCTATGTCAGACTGCATGTGTAGCTGGAGCATTCGGTGGTTCTAAGGTTAATTATAGACACAAGCAACTAGGTATATGAAGACATTTTCTAGTGTGGCCATACCTGGGTATTTAGACACTACATAAATAATGTACTGGTTATTATTTTTCATTTAAATTTTCTTTTATTTTTTAGTTTATTATAGTTAGGTATGTAGTTCTACTCTTTTGAGATTAAATAATTAATAGGATATATTTTAAGATAGTTTAAGAAAGTATAGGAAGGTTCAAAATATTTGTCATTAAAAATGGGGTTGAATAAGAAATAAAAACTACCGAAGAAATTAGACTTTAATTTTATTTACTCCTGGATTTAAATCCTTGCTGTACCATATGTAAGTTATATGTCCTGGGGAAATGTTCTTGACTTCACTATTTCCTCATCTACAAAACAGATAATATTGACCTAAGGATGTGTGGTTGAGATTAAATGAGATTGTGTATATTAAGTCCTGGCTTGAAATCAACTATTTAAAAATAAGAAGGGGTAACTTTGAATTTGTGTGGGTCACTTGAAGTGACTTAGCGTTTGTCTATTTCCTGCATGATTAAGTTGAAGATGTCGGAACAAAAGAAGTTACCTGACTTATGTCTGAAATTGCACCACCACTTATTGAGGTCTCTACTATAATCTGATAAATCCTGATTCATTTGGTCTGTATGAAGACCTGGACACAAGTATGCTCTAAAAATTTTTACCAGGTGATCTAATGACCAGTCAGGTTTGAGAACCACTGCATCAGACCTACTCAACCGATTGGAGGAACAGAAAACAAGAAGCAATCTGCATATGATCACATAGTTAAATATTCACCTTTTGTAGAATGTAATGAAAAAATATATTCAAGAGCATTCATATCTAAATGTATGAAGGATGATAAGAATGTATTCTCTTTTCTTGCTTTTTCAGTCATTTAGGTGAGACAAGAAATTATCTTTTGGAATGTTCCCACTATAACTGATTTATTCTCATTCATTCATATTCATTCTCATTCTCATTCTCATTCTCTCTCTCTCACCCTCCTCCTAAAGCAATTCCTTCATCTTAGTCTCTTATCTTTGCTAAGTTCAAATTATATCTAACATTATTATTTTTAAAGGAAACATTATTCTAAGAAATTATTTTTTTTCTGTACTTAAGCAAAGTGACTTCCTAAAATCTACAATTAAAGTCAATAAATACAGAATTCTGGGTCAGATGGTACAGTAGATAAATGATGTGCTTACCTGGTCCCACAACCACACTAAAATTACAACTAAAGTACAGAACAACCACCATGGAGAATCACCTGAAGACTAGCTGAACAGAAATTCTGTAACCAAGGATATAAAGATGAAATCATGTTGAGACTGGTAGGAGGGGCAGAGGCATAGAACTGGCTGGTCCATCCCACACCCATGCTTGGTGGTTAAGAATCAGGAGGAATTCTTGGCTGTGGAATATCCCCCTATAGAGGACCCCTTAAAGAGTAATGTATATACACCAGGCCCACACTGGTCTCCCCAGCCTGACGTATTTGTGCCAGGAGGGGAAATCTTTATAACATCAGATTGAAAACCACTGGTGTTTGTGTCTGAGAAAAACAATAGGCTGCTAAAGATTTAGGCACTTGCTCACAAACTTACTGAGAGTTCCAGAACAGGGTGACAGATCAAAAAGCACCAGGAACATATGGGGAAGAACTAATTTGACTAGCTTCAGGGCAAGAGCTATAGGGGTAGGGGTTAAATATATATAGTGACAGTATTAGAATAACAATAGGGAACTTTAACACTCTACTGACTTCATTGGATAGATTATCCAAACAAAAAAAAAATCAATGAGTGGTCTTCAATGATACATTAGACCAGATAGACTTAATTGATATTTTTAAGAGACTTCATCCCCAAAACAGCAGAATACACATTTTTGTTAAGTGCATATGAAACATTTTCCAGGACAGATTGCATGTTAGGCCCCAAAACAAATCCAAATAAATTTAAGAAGACATATCATATCACGCATTCTCTCCTATTACCATGGTATGAAACTAGAAGTCAACTACAGGAAAAAAATGAACAAACATAACTCGAACACACAGCGGCTAAGTAACATGCTACTAAGCAATTAATATACTAACAATGAGATCAAGGAAGACACCAAAAGCTACCATGAAAAAAATAAAAATAAAAAACAAATCCATAATCCAGGGGTTCCCAACATTTTTATACCCTAGGGCGCATTCTAAATTATCAGTAGGGTGGCGGGCACCAGCTATTTCTAAGGATATTTATTATTGAACAAGAATAAAAAATAATAAACAAAAATAATTTTAAAATAATAAATTTATTGTACAAATTATATACACACAAAGAAACATATGTACAAAACGTAATACAAAGTAAATAAAAAACACACATATAATAAAATCATTTAAAAAAACATAAAAGAAAACAAAAAAAAAACGATCTGTCAGTGATCTTTGGCATTGCATTTCATTGGCCAGTGCCTCGTAATTAGGAGAGTATGAAGACAACCCTGTTAATAAACAATTATTAATATGCTCATCGGTAAGTCAAGATCTATATCGTGATTTTATAAAATTCATGTTTGAAAACAAAGATTCGCATAAATACGTTGACCCGAAAAACGATTTGATTTTATATGCCGCTTTTTTAAAAATGGGAACCTTTTTTTGTCGACTATGTTCCATAAGTCCTCTGATATTAAGGATTTTAGCAAACTATCATTCTTAAGGTTCAAAATTTCTAACTCTAGTTCTTCTGCTTCCCCCTGAACAAGGTCTGCAATACGTGCGGCTAGTTCTATTACATTTATTTGGTAAGTAAAAGGATTGATACAGAAGGAGACAATTGGCTCGATATTTGTAAACTGCAGACATCTCTCTTCAAACTGTTTTTGAAGCACTTGCAGGGCCTCAATAAATAATGACACATTTAATTCATTGTTACCTAGCATTTTCCTCATATATGGGAAGTGCACGAGAGACTTGATATGCAGATGTGATATCAACAAAGTCAATTTTGCTTTAAATGCATTTACAGAGCTTATCATTTCAGCTCTATTTTGTCTTTTCCCTGCAACTCCAAATTGAAAGAATCGAATTTTTCCATGGTGTTAGCAAGAAAACCCAAATCCACCAGCCAGCAAGAGTCTGTTAGTTCATCCTAATTTTCATTTTTATCATGTATAAATGTTTTTATTTCTTCAATTAAGTTCACAAATCTTGTAAGAACTTTACCTTTACTGAGCCAACGTACTTCAGTATGCAGGATGAGATCGTGTTCTTTATCTTCAGTATCTTCTAACAGGG
>PVKE010044979.1:0-12793 GCA_004027555.1 Craseonycteris thonglongyai | reverse complement strand
GGAGGGGGGAGGGGAGGAGGGGGAGGAGTCCCACGCAGGAGGAGTGCCCGGCCTCCCTGTCCTGCTCAGCCCAGGTGAGATGAGCGCTGGAAGCTCCGTGCTGGGCCCTCCGCCTCGCCCCTGGCAGCGGCCGGGCTGCAGGGTGACCGTGGAAGCGCCTCCCGGCGGGGCGGGGCGGGGGGACATCTGTCTGACACTTGTCAGCATCTCCGCCCGTGTGTGTTTTCCCGGGAGCTGATTGCATTTCAGTGTGTGCTGCTAAACATGTGGACGTGGAGCCGCGTGAGGACTGAGCAGAACGCTAAGAGCGCGGCGGTTTGGGCGGGAGACGCTGACAGCCGTCTGGATGCGGGTGCCGCTGCCTGGCCCGGGGGCCCTTCTCCTTCTCTCTCTGCACCCCTGCTCCCCTGCACCCGCACCCAGACCCCAGGCAGGGCACCCGGACCTGGTCCAGCGGCAGCGGGTGACCCCGGCAGGGGCGGGGCTGCAATGGGGGCTCCGTCCTGGCTCTTGGCGCGTTGGGGCTTCTCCCTCGGCCTCTCTGGGCCTCAGTCTCCGCTTCTGCAAAGTGGGTTCGGGCCCTCGACCCGGAGTGAAGCCTGGGAAGACGGCAGCCACGCTGGCACGTGGACCGGAGGCCCGTGAGCGAGTTCCCCTGCAGGGGAAGCCGTCCCCTGTGCGGGGCACGGGGGCTGCAGTTTTGGGGTCCCCTTTGGACTAGGAGGAGCTGGGCTCACGCTCTTCCTGATGCAAACCCCCCTCCTGGGAGCCGTGGTGAGGCCGGGAGCCGGCACCGGGCCCACGTGGAGCCCCCTCACCTGTGCACACACAATAGCGGCCGTGACCGGTGCTGTCTGCCCACGGCTTCCCCCTCACGCGTCCACACGCACTGGGAGGACCCGGTCACAGAGGAGGGACCGGGAGGGCGGGAGGGTGGGGAGCGCACACCCTGCTGGGAGCTCCGTGGAGTCTCATTGCGTGTCTGGGGCTCAGACGCGCTCTGTGCCCGGCCTTGGCCTCGGTGTGGATCACCTTGGATTAACTCCCTGTGTCTGTGGGCTGTGGGCTCCTGGGCTGGGGAGCTGAGGCCTTCAGGGGAAGGATGAGCTGTTGGGGCTGCTCTGGGTGGGGGTGCAAGAGCCCGGAGGAGGGAGGGGGAGGGACCCTGTCGTGGCTGCTGCAAACGCCGTGGTACGACACCTGGTGTCCGGGGAAATGGGACAGTCACGGTCGCTGCCCTTTGGCTCATCAGCCGGGCCCCCTCCCTAGAGTGGCTCACAGATGGCGCCTGGAGCCCGGACGGGGTGTGAGAGGTCAGGGCAGAGACCGCAGCAGGGTTCCCTGAACCTCTCTTCTTATCGGGGCCCCTAGAGGTGGAGCTGGGTGTGGCCCTGGGCTCCGGGTGGTGCTCCCCAGGCCCCGCAGGTTCCTGCTTCGTCTCCTCGGTGGCAGGGACGCGGCCCCCCGCCCAGCACCCCCGCTCAGGCCGCCTGCCCCCCCCTGCACCTGGGGGACCGCCCGCCCCGCCACCCCCGCCCTGGTCCCCTGCGGGTGGGGACTGGTATCTGGGGCCCATAAACACACCTGGGAGGGGAGGAGACAGGCCGAGCCGCTGCAGGTGCCCGCCTGCCACCTGGCCGCCCCAGTGCCCAGGGCTGGCCCGGGGCCCGGAGGGGCTGGGTGGGCTGCCGCTTCCTGGTTCGGAGCACGCCTTCCGCTCCCGCAAAGCCAAGGTGGAGAGTGTGCTGTTGACGCTGAGCCCATATGGGAGCCAGAGCTGCGGGTTTATTCACATTAGTCACAGTTTCGGGGCTGGAAGGGGCCCTGGCAGAGACTCCGCGCCCGCACCCCACGGTTGCACATCCGTGCCAGGCGCTCCGTTGGACTCTGCTCGCTTGCTCCCGGCGATAGGGAGCTCCCTTCTTCTCGAGGGAGTTCGTCTCTGCTCTGACGGGCGGAATAGTGAGCTGGAAACTGTTGGGCAGCCTGTGCCCCCCACACACACTGCAGGAAAGCAGGGCCGGGCCCGGGGGTCCAGAAACAGCCCCCCGCATGGGCACGGCCGGCCGCCGGCCAGGCGTGGTGCTCAGTGCAGCCGGTGGTCACTCAGCGCCCATCAGACTCTGTGGGGTCGTGTCTGCTGCGACGCCATCGTACCGGGGAGGACGCCGCAGCAAAAGCAGTCAAGGTCCTTGCGGGAATGTCACCACCGAACACGGTGGGCGGAGCCCAGACCCCGCGGCGTGGCCGCCCACGTGTCTGTAAACAAACCCCTGCCCCGTGCAGGGTGCACCCGGCTGCCAGCTGGTGTGTGCGGGCTCTTCCCTTGGCCTGTGGGCCGCCCTCTGTCTGATGGCCTCTCGGGTTTGCAAAAAACACACCCCCTCAGCCTGATAAGCTACACGCACACGCACAGGCACACGCACGCACACGCACACGCACACGCACTCGCTCTCCCGGCTTCTCGGCTGCTGGTCTCTCTGTTCCTTCAGCTCAGGGCCCTAGAGAACTTCACTCATCTTTAAAGGGCTATTTCTCCTCCTTTCCTTCCGCTTTCCTGTGCCCCCCCCCCCCGGTCTGTCTACACCTTGCAGGGCACCCACCCCACCCCGCCCCGGACGTGGCACCAGGAGCAGCTGCCGTGAGGCGGCGGTGGGTGGGGCGGGCAGGGCTGGGAGGGGTCTGTTGGCTTTGGGTTCTCGTCTGTGGACGTTCTGTCCATGGGCTGAGCTGTCTCACTGATGTTGCCTCATGTCCCTGCTGGGGCGCTGACCACATGGGGTGGGGGCAGGTCGCAGGCCCAGGAGTCAGGACCTCGGCTTCCCCATCTGACTTGCACTTTTTTAGAGTCAGTCTGCACCCGGTCACCCTGATTAATTATGTATTTGCGTGCACAGCCATCATACATGAAACACGTAGACATGGGGCCACCTCAGGGCCATCAGACATGAAGTGCAGACACACGTGGCCACCTCAGGGCCATCAGACATGAAATGCAGACACATGTGACCACCTCAGGTATCATACATGAAATGTGTAGACACGTGGCCACCGCAGGGCCATCAGACATGAAATGCAGACACACAACCACCTCAGGGCCATCAGACATGAAATGCAGACACACGTGGCCACCTCAGGGCCATCATACATGAAACGTGCAGACACGTGACCACCTCAGGGCCATCAGACATGAAATGCAGACACACGTGACCACCTCAGGACGCTGCAGGCTGCTGGCCTGAGGGTCTGAGAAGCGCTGGGCGGGTCGGCACCACCCACGTGCCTGACAGACCAAGGGCTTCGGCCCAGCGGGGGCCGCGTCTCACCCCGGACCCCCGCCTGGGGCTGCTGTCGGGCCCTGAGCCTGGGCCCATTGTGGGCCTGTGAGCACCTCTGCATGATGTGGGTGCTCCCGCCTGGAGCCCCTCCCTCCCTGGGCCGCGTGGACGTGGAAGAGGCCGGCCCCCGACGTCAGGAAACAGGGGTGCGCGTGGGAGACGAGATCTTGGGGTGCTGCTGGGGCAGCGCCGGCTGCCGGGGGCGGGGGTGTGTGTGTGAACGGGGTGCATGTGCCCAGCTCGCCAGCCCCACCGCCAGCTCCCCCAAAGCCGGGACCCCTCCCAGGAGTCGGGGCGCATTTACCCAACCCCCCTCCACTAATGGCTCTGAAGGGCACCCGGCTCCTTGACAGAACCAGGCTGCGGAGGGTTCAAAGGCAGCTTCTGAGCAGCCCTGGCCTTTCATGTTCCTTAGCTCCTTGCTTCCCTGGCTCCAAAGACAAGCAGAGGGATTTAAGGGTTTTCTCTCCCTTTCGGAGACTCTACGTTCTGAGCCGGGGGGCTCTCAGCCGGGAGGAGGCCTGTGAGCTCCCTGCCCCTCAAACCCGCTGCCGAGCAGAGCCTGCACCCCCGGGAGCCCCCCAGGCTGTGGGGCAGGTGCCGTCTTGGCCCCCAGACTCGTCCCTCCTCGCCCAGGACTGTCCACTCCTTCTGACCTCAGCTCTGCCGCGTGAGCCAGTGCGTGGAGACGGCATGAAGGGTCACCCTGCCGGGTCCTGCCGGTCACGGCTGCCGTGAAGCCTTCCGATGACCCTGTGGGCCGGTCACCACACCCCGTGTTACGGAGGAGGTTGAGGTTCTGAAGCAACCGCTTTGCTGCCACAGCCGAAGGGCCACCAGACCTGCGCACTCGGCCTCAGTGCCGCACCACCTGCGCGTCTCGCTGTGTCTGTTCACGTGTGACGTCAGCCTGGTATCTCACCCCCATCCACAGGTCTTCCCCAGGGGAAGCCGGGACGGCTCAGTGGGTTAGGTGCTCGCTTTGCAGCCCCGGGGACCAGGGATCGAATCCCGGCCCCGGCCCGTGGGGACCCACATGCTGAGCTGGGGTGAGCTTCCCATGTGGGAGCCCCCAGCCCGGTTCCCGCCCTGCACGGCCCCTGCCCACCTGTGTGGGACGAAACCAGGTCAATGGTTGATGACGTACAACTATGGGGACGGCTCTGGGCCCTCCCCCTGCTCTCTGTCAACAACAATAAAATAAATCTTTAAAAAAGAAAGTCTCACCCCCCCACCCCGGGGCAGGAACACGGCCTTGGTGACAAGACTGCAGGGCGCCCATCAAGAGAAACTAGGTTCTGGGTCCGTGAGGGGTGGAAACAGGACACCCAGGGAGGCAGATGAGGAGGTGGGGGGGCTTGGACAGGCTTGTGCGCCCCCCCGGCCTCAACACGGCTCATTCCGGGGCCTCAGCCGGGCTCCCCGTCCCGCTGCTGTCACATCGAATGAAGCTTCTGCTGCAGGAAGGCAGAGGTGACGGGGCCGGTGGCCCCTGGGGCCACCCGAGGGGCTGGAGGGAGGACACGGGAGGAGGAAGGGCAAGGGCGGCAGCAGTGTGGGGGCCGGGAGCCCTGCCGGGAGCCCCGGGGAGACCCTTCTGCCCTCCACAGGGTGCTGCCCAGTCGGGCTGTCCCCTGACCTGGAAGCGCGTTGCAGCATTTGCCTGCGGTGACAAGACTGGCTGCAGAAACAGAAGGGCGCTCGTCCCCTGGGGTGGCCCCGGCTGGCGTGGAGCTGGGCAGATGTCACATGGCCTTGCTGGGCCAGGGTGTCGGGAAGCTGCTCATCTTTATGGCCTCGTCTCAGGGACGGGGGTGGGGGCGCGGTCTTGGTGGATCCCCAACAATAAAGACGTGGGACCACCCGGCATTGGAGTGGGAGACGCGACGAGTGTGATATTTTGTCCGGTTGCATAGTTGCATTCCCTTCCTATTGGTGAGGAACACGTGGCCACAAACTCACCAGCTTAAAACGACACACATCGTATCATGTCCCTCGTCTGCCTGGCTCCCGGCCTCACAGAGGGACGTCTCGGTGTTGGCAGAGCTGCGTCTCTTCCAGGCTCTCGTGGTGGTTGGCAGGTTTCAGGTCCTCGCAGTTGTGGGACTGAGGTCCCTCTCTCTTGCTGGGGGTCATTCGAGGGCCCTCAGCCCCTCGCCCTGGGGTGGTCGCACCAGCTCGCTCACGTCCTGACAGCTCAGCTCTGTAAGGTCACGGGGAGCATCTCCCTCTCTCTCCCCCAGGTCGTGCCAGCCCCTCTGTTACGGGATTTCACCTGATCGAGTCAGGCCCACCCAGGATAGTCGTCCTTTTAATGAACTCAAAGCCAACGTACGGGAGACCCCATCCCATTTACCAGCCTGTCCACTCTCCAGGGAGGAGAATTGTGCAGGTGGTGTGGACGAGGAGGCAAGAATTCTGCCCACCCCAAAATTCAGAGCGAGCATGCGACTTGGTTGTTTAAAGATAAGATGGAGGGAAAGCTGGGATGGCTCAGCAGGTTAAGTGCTCGCTTTGAAGCCCCGAGGACCGAGGATCAAATCCCGGCCCGGCTCGTGGGGACCCACATGCTGAGCTGGGGTGTGCCCCCAGTTCAGTTCTTGCCGGGGCCCATGCGGGAGGCTCCCGGCCCAGTTCCTGCCCTGCGCAGCCCTGTGCCCACCTGTGAAGTGAAACTATATGGAAAACTAATGTCAACTATGGAGACGGCTCTGGGCCCTCCCCCTTCTCTCTGTCTCTGTTTCTGTCAAAAATCAATAAAATGAATCTTTAAGAATGCCGTAGTGTGGAGACCGTACCGTCTAGTATTTCTATCGGTTCATGCGGCAGATTAGAATTTTTACACAACCGGTGTGCCCTTTCTCGTAGGCAAAACACCGTGTTACTAAAACCCTAAAGCCGGGACAGCTCAGCAGGTGGGCCCCCCAAAACCACCTACAAGGCACACAGCACCCCGCAACCCCGGTGGGCGCCCCTCCCCCCTTGGGGCCCTCCCGCTTCTCTCTGTCTCTGTTTCTCTCTGTCAAAAATCAATAAAATAAATCTTTAAAGATAAGATGGAGGGGAAGCCAGGATGGCTCAGCAGGTTGAGCACTTGCCTTGCAGCCATGAGGTCCAGGGTTTGATTCCCGGCCCCGGCCCGTGCAAACCCACATGCTGAACTGCAGCACAACTGGTGACCCCCGGGATGGCGGTGAAGGTTCTCACCCCCCATGTGGGAGCCCCCAGTTCAGTTCTTGCCCCAGGCGGCCCCACATCCATCTGTGTGAATGAAACCACGTCACAACTGATGACGCACAACTATGGAGACGGCTCTGGGCCCTCCCCCTTCTCTCTGTCTCTCAACAATAAAATAAATCTTATTAAAAAGAGATAAGAGGGAGGGCTGGGTATGAAACAAGCGAGCTTTAAAGAGCCCACCTGCACTTCTCTCCTGCTCTGCTCCCCCCGTTCCTGTTTGGAGTGAAAACAGTTGACGATTCGGAGCTTTGATCATAAACAGGGGCTGCCGTGTGGACGGGAACCGAGCAGCACATTTGCCGCGTGCATGTGCTCATTTCTCCCTGGAAGCTGGTGGGAACCAGCTCAGCCAATGGCGGCCGCTGTTGCCCATCTGCTGGGACATGTGAGCAGCTTAGAGAGCCAGAGACTCAGGCTGTCGCCACCAGCTGGGGCCCGGGGACCTCGTAAGTCAACCCCGTCATCGCACAGATGACAGGGCTGCGGCCGGGAGGAGCTGCGAGCCGTGTGGGGTCACACAGCTGGCTGGTGGCAGGTTTGCCGGGAGCCACCGACGCAGGAAGCTGGTCCTGCGCGAGGGGGAGCGGGCTGTCTGGCCGGCGCCGCTCTGCCCGCTTCCTCTTTTGCTCACCACGCGGTCCCGGCCCCTCCAGTGGGACTCACCTGACAGAGTTCTTAACGTGTGAGATGAAAGAGCACTTGCCTTCTTTGTCCTGACCGTGGGAGCAGACAGAGGGGGCTCTGCAGCCTGCACAACAGCAGCGCTCATGTGTGTGTGGGTGCACATACATGTGCATGTTCATCGCATGCACACACATGTGCATGCATGTTCATCACACAATACGTGGTCATGTGCACATGTATGTGTGTGCATGCTCATTGTGCACACACGCATGTGTGCAGGCACATGTGTGCACGTGTTCATTCTCGCTGCACATGTGTGTGCATGCATGTGCAGGTGTGTGCGCACTCATCATGTGCACATGCTCATTGTGTGAGCATGTGCATGCACATGTGCATTTTCATTGTGTGCATGTGCGCATGTGTGTGCGTGTGCAGGTATGTGCACGTATGTGCATGTGTGTGTAGCCAACTGAGGTCAAGCCCCGGAAGCAGCACCCAGCCTTGCCCCCCGGCCCCCACACTCACACCCGGCCTGTGATTGTCACCCTCACCCCTGAAGAACCTTTGTCAGCGTCACAGATGCTGATTCACAAGATGCAGGTCCCCACAGAAGGCGGCTAAGGATGGCGGCTGTGGGCCTGTCCGGTCCCAGCCTCCCTGGCCTGTTCTTCCCCGTCCTCTTTGCGTGAAGCAGCCCATGGGACCCTGGGTCCTTGTGAGGCCTGCACGGCCCCTCCTCTGTCTGGAAGGCTGGGGTGCAAGGTGGCTTGTCAGGGCCTCTCCCGAGTCCTGTCCTAGAATCTGCTCTCACATCAGCCGCTCTCAGGCCAGCGGCACTTACCTCCCCTGTGGAAGCGGGAACACAGTCACTGAGGGGTCAGAACCACGGAGGAGGGTCAAGGTCACTGTGAAGGAGATTTAGGGCGAGGGGACCTCCCTCCCCCACCTCTGAGCAGCTGAACCGGCTCCTCCCTTGAGTGATGGGCCTGTTTCCACCGGGACCAAATGCGCTGCCAGTGAGGACGGCCCCTGGCGTGTGACGAAGCCCCCTGGCACAGAGGACCCCACCCCCGGGGCCGCGTCCCCGGTGAAGTTGTGGGGAAGCCGGGCTGCGCGGTGGGTTCAGCACCACGGACAGGACAGGGTCAGGGCGGCCCCCAGTGTGGGGTCGTGGGGGCCGCACCCCAAGTCTCCTGTCCTATCGGGGGGGCTGCGCTGGCGTCGCGTTTGCACCCAGTTCTGGGCGTGACGTGTAGAAGGGGCTCGGCGTGCGTTTGCGGGACGAGCTGATGAATAATTCAAGACCCATCCCCGGGCGCTGGCGGCTCCTGCTGTAGGAAGTCACATGCTCCGAAGACAGCCGGCCCGGCCGCGTGCTGCGCCCTCCACGCCGCCCCCCGCGTCCCCGGTCCCTGCAGCTGGCTGTCGGCCGCTTCCCCCCAGCCGGGTCCCCTCTGCTCCTGTGGACCTGCCCCCAGACTTCTCTGCCCCAACCGCAGGCCCCCGGGCACAAGAGCGGCTCTGAGAACGCCCGCGTGTTCACCCCAGACCCTCTCCCTTCACGGGAGGCCTGGACCCCGGCGCTCAGAGCCGCACAAAGGCCTGGAGGCTGATGGAGCCCACAAGGCAGGGGTTTGCGTGGGGACCGGGGTGGTGGAGTCCCTGGGGCGACATGCAGGCCTGACCCTCCCGCTACCCCACACCTGGTCCCGGGAGCCAGCCCGGTGCCCGGCCCTCCTGGAAGCCTGAGGTAATTGGCTCAATTAATCAGCTCAATTAGCACCTTCCGGGTGAGTGAGCCAGCACAGCCTGTCTAGTGGGCTTGCCAGCTCCCAGCCGGCCGGGGACGGCAGCAGAGGGGACGGCAGCAGAGGGGACGGCAGCGGAGGGGACGGCAGCGGAGGGGATACGCGGCGCGCCTGGCACCCGGCCTGGACTCTGGAGAGCCCACCCCACCTCCTGTCCCCACCCCCACCTTTCTGAGGAATTTACAGTAAGGTGACCAGATGTTAACATTGGTAAAGCGGGACACCACTGACCGGGTGCGAGGGGGTTCTTGATGAAAAATTGGGTCTATCTCCCGCCGTTCCCTAGCTTGTCGTGCATTCTTTCCAAACATCGGGACTTTTTAAAAACGCCGCGGGACGCAGGACAAATTGTTAAAAATCGGGACTGTCCCGCCCAAAGCGGGACGTCTGGTCACCTTAGTTCAAGCCCACCTGGGTGCTGACGGTGGCATCAAACGGCCTCTGAGAAAGGAGCACCAAGTGAAGAAGAGAAACCAGCCAGCGTGTCCGCGCCGACGGGGCCGCCCCGAGGAGGAGAGCGCGGCCCCCCCGGAACCGGACGCGCACACGGGAGGGAGGGTTCAGGGAGCAGGACGGGGCAGGTGGCCCAGAGCCGACGCCACCTGCTTCAGCGGGTTTGCGGGCGATGGAGGATTGTGGCCCCAGGCGGTGGGCTTGGGGGCTGGGGACCAGGAGGGTGTGAAGGTCTCAGGAAACAGCCACAGAGCAGGGCGGTCAGCGGACGCCGGCCTCTGGAACCTTCTCTTCAGGAAGAGGCTGCACTCCCACCGCGTTCTTCATGGACAGGCAGATGGGCCAGGGCCCCGGGCAGGAGCCGAGGGGAGAAACACGAGGGGAGAGAGTGTTTCCAGGCGCCCGGCAGGCCCGGCGGGGAGTGTAACGAGCTCCTCAGGCCGCGGGCTCCTGGGGGGCCCCTCCGGCAGCCCAGGGGGCAGGTGGCCCCTCGATGGCTCCCTGACCTGTTTCCTGCACTGGGCACGAGGCCTTCTGAGCATCCGGGCCGGGTTGGGTGCAGGTGGCAGGGGTGACGTCCCTGTCACCCTGTCTCACGCCCTGCTTTGCAGCCCTGGGGACTGAGGATCGAATCCCGGCCCCGGCCCGTGGGGACCCACATGCTGAACTGGGGTGAGCTTCCCATGCGGGAGCCCCCAGCCCGGTTCCCGCCCTGCACGGCCCCCGCCCACCTGTGTGGGACGAAACCAGGTGGAAAACGGATGACGCGCAACTATGGAGCCGGCTCTGGGCCCTCCCCCTTCTCTCTGTCTCTCTCTGTCACATAATAAATAAATTAATTAATTAATTAATTAAAATCTAAAAAGAGGAAAAGATTCCCAGGGAGGCACAGCCGTGCCCTCTGTCCCCAGGACCCCGTCCTGCCCCCGGTTCCCAGCAGGAAGAAGCAGGGCCAGCCCCCTCCCCCGAGACCCTCCCCACGCCGGCGGCCGATGAGGCTCTTCGATCCCAGAAGAAACGCTGGGCCGTGAAGTACAATCATCCCGACTGGAATCTTCCTCGGATACATCACGGCCTAATCAATGTGCATGGAGAGCCCTCTCTGTCTCCCCACCTCATTGTGCGTGTGGAGCGAGGCCCCGTTCCGCCAACGCGACTGCTTTCGGGGTGCGTTTTCTCGAGACGCGTCCTCACACGGGGGGCCGTCCCCCAGCGGCCAGGACGCACGAGGGCGACTTTGACTGTTTGGCCCAACGTGTGATTTAAGGGCTGAGGCTTCTCGCGTTCAGAATCTGCTCCTGCCGCTCTCCTGGGGGTTCACCCTCCTTCTCCGGGCGCGTTGGGGGCCGGGCCGGCTCCCTGGAGGTGGGGGGCCATGAGCAGCCCCCCGACAACTGCCCGGTGCTGGAGCTCAGCTCTGCAGGTGACACAGGAAGAAGCCAGGGCAGCGTCAGGAGCCGGGTGGCCCCGGGGACCCTGCGTCCCTCCCTGCTCGGCGCCCACCAGCCGTGTGACTCCGGCCGAGTCACCGACCCCGAGCTCCTCACTTGTCCTAAACCTGAGGACAGCCCGGGGCCTCCCACACGCACGTTCTCGTCCCCGTCGGCGTGTTCTCGGGGGGCCGGATTTGGGGTGCCACCAGCCCGTGCTGCTCACTCAGCGTGCACGGAAATCACAGGGAGGGGGCGTGAGCTACACACTAGACGCGGCTCAGAGCTCCAGCGGTGACAGCTCGTGACACACAGACCGATGCGTCCAGCGCGACCGCTTAGAGGAGTCATGGGACCCGCACATGCCAGCCACACGGAATGACCCGCGACGGCCCGCGTGTGCAGAACGGCTCGTGCCAGGCGGCCCCGTGGGAGCGAACAAGGAACCTGAAGGTGGAACAGCCACGGGCGCCAGCGCTTAGGGGAGACGTCCGGAGACCCCAGCGGCCGAGCCCGACTCCAGGGCGTGACTGACACAGGAAAGGCGGGTCGAGGGGGCAGCGGCATTATCTGCTAACACCTGGAGGTGCTTTTATTTCCATTTTTTTTTTTAGATTTATTTTGTTTTTGACAGAGACAGAGAGAAGGGGGAGGGCCCAGAGCCGGCTCCATAGTTGCACGTCATCCGTTTTCCACATGGTTTCCTTCCACACAGGTGGGCGGGGGGCGTGCAGGGCGGGAGCTGGGCGGGGGGCTCCCCGCATGGGAAGCTCACCCCAGTTCAGCATGTGGGTCCCCACGGGCCGGGGCCGGGATTCGATCCTCAGTCCCCGGGGCTGCAAAGGGAGCACTCAACCCGCTGAGCCGTCCCGGCTTCCCCAACACCTTGGGGTTTTAAGAGGGAAGAATATTTAGTCACACATTTCTTGGGTGAATAACAATTATTAATGAAAACGTGTGGGTTCATTGGGTGTCCACACGGAAGACAGCTCATCCTGACTCCAGCTCCCATCAGACAGAAAAATCCATCCCAAGTGGACCACAGGCCTAAAGGTCAAAGGCCGGCTCAGCGAGCTTTTAAAAGGAGACACAGGAGAATCTCTTCAAGAGGTTGAGATGGGCAAGACAGCTTTAAACCGACACAAGGGGCGCTCACTGTGAAGGAAACGGCCACTAAGTTAGCGCACATTGAATTCAGTCCCTTCCGCAGGGAGCGCCCGGCTCACAGCACAACACCTTCCGTGCACGTGGGGTTGGGGACGGGAGCGGAAGTCACCCCTTGTGACTGTTACGTCAAGGCCGCTCAGGCACGAACCCCCGGAGCCCGATACATCGAGGGCACGTGTGGGTAGAAGCGGACTATCTGCGTGGTCTCAAAGTGTCCCCCCAGGAAGGAAAGTGTCACTGCGGCAGAGAACCTGGACGTCACCTTGACCAAGTGCCCCAAAGCGGAACCACGAAGAGGAGCAGGCAGAACGGGTGGGGTCAGGAAGGAACGTAATGCCAGCCTGTGACACGTTTCCTCCCATCACACGAATGTATCAAACAAAATGAGGAACGTCCTCTTTAAAGTGGGGAGGGGGCTGTGGTAAAAGCTAGAGACAAGCCAGGGACACGCGGCGGATTAAAGGGGGTCAGGGGGACGTGACCAGGGCTCTGCACTGGGGGCGAAATGCTAGAAAGGGCGTCATTAGATCCCCGAAAACCGGGACTGCAGAGCGTAGACACAAGTGCCGGCATTAAACGTCCCGGAGGAGTGTGGTCAGTCAGGGCGCAGCCTTGAGGAACAGAGACTGACGCGCTCAGCTGTTGGGGAAGGAGAGTCGTGTGTACAGCTTGACTGCAAATTAAGGTGACCAGACGCCCCGCTTTGGGCGGGACAGTCCCGATGTTTAACAAT
>PVKE010044978.1:0-12794 GCA_004027555.1 Craseonycteris thonglongyai | reverse complement strand
CCTCGATCTCCCCTAAGCGCTATTTTCTTCATAACAATTTTTTCTATTTTCATTTTATTTCAGAGCATCGTGGGCCACAAAAAATTACCTCAGGGGCCACATGTGGCCCGCAGGCCACCAGTTTGACACCCCTGACCTAAAGCACACTCTGTAAAAGAAAATATTGATAACTTGTACTTTATCAAAATTAAAATCTTTTCCTCTGTTAAAGACCAAATGCTCTGTTTATAGAACGAAAAGAAAAGACACAGACAGGGAGAAAACATTTGCAAATCACATTTCTGACAAAGAACTTGTATTCAGATTATAAAACAAATTTTTTGAATACAACAGTAATTAAAGAAAGAACCCAATAAAACAAATCAGCAAAAGATCTGAACAAGCAGTTTACCAGAGAGAATATTCATATACAAATGGCAAATAAGCACAGAAAGGAATAGTTAATTAGGTAAATGCAAATTGAAATTATGTGATACAACCCATATTTATTAAAATTGGGGGGAAAATAGTACTACCAAGTTCTGAAAAAGAAGCAGAACTGGAGTTCTCATATAGTACGGGTGGAGTTTAAAATGATGGAGTCACTTTGGAAGATAGTTTGGCAGTTTCTTATAAAGTTAAACATATATGTGCCATATAATCTAGCAATTTTATTTCTGGGTATTGACTAACACAACAAAACAAAACAAAAACTTAGTTTCACATAAGAACTTAGTTTCACTTAAGACCTTGTGCATAGATATTTAAAGCAGCTTTTTAAATAATCAATCACCATGCCCTTCAAAAGGTAAATGGATAAACGCTATGTGGTACCTTATTACAACAAAATACAGCTCAGCAGTAAAAAGGAACAAACATGAAACATAGATGTATTAATTTTGGAAAACTGATCAATCTATACATATAAGATCTCTGTACTTTTCTACATGTATATTATAAATTTTAATAAAAGTGAAGTATTTTTTTAAAGACAGGATTCTTTGAAGACAATTGCACATCATTAAATATATTTTATTTACAAGTTTTTGTTTTTTTTAAAGGGGAAAGATAAAATACTGCACTCTGATAGCATGGATGAGTATTTAAAAAATACATTATAAATTTAAAAAACACTTCAAAAAACATAAAAGAAGAAATTATAATTGAAATAATAATTTTTAACTGAGCCATAAAGAGAGCACTTTATTTTAAATGTTTGAGGTGCTGTGCAAGAAGAAATCTGAGATGACTCAGTGTGAGCACACAATGCAACACATAGACGCTGTATTGTAGAATTGCACACCTGTAACCTCTGTAAATTTATTAATCAATGTCACCCCATTTAAATTTATTTTAATTAAATAAATTTAATTAAAAAAAATCTGAGAGTTATTTTAGTTTTAAATGCTCTAAATGAATGGGACAAAAAATAATTATCAAAACAAACAAACAAAGACTATATAAAAGTTACTGAAAACAGAATACAACCAGACTAACTGAGCAGAAGTGGGTGGAGCAAAAGAAAGTCTCCAAAAAGACTTGTCATTATTTTTATTATTTGTAAAAAATAAATATTGAATATCTATTGAATTGCCAATTGTTGAGAAGTCAAAGATATAAAAAACTGCCCCTGCCTTCAAGTAAGAGCATGTGAATAACAATAAAAAAAAGTAAAGACTAGTCAGTAGGAGCAGAGATTTATAAACAAAGCCTGAAGAGTCAGAGCTCAGTTGGGGAATTTATGAGACATGGCAGCCCTCATCTGTAGCTCTTTTTTTTTTTTTTGGTAGTATGAGATTCTTTTTGTTTGTTGTTGTTGTTGTTAAATTTATTGGGGTGACATTAATTGATATCAATTACACTGTTTCCAGGTGTACAATTCTACATTACATTGTAAACAATCAACTATTTGCCTCTGGAGATAGGTGATGAGAAGGGTATGAGTCCTTAAGCGAGATTTTGGCTTTAGATAAATAAGAAGGTAGAAGAAGCTTTCTATGAAGGGAATGAGGGTGTGTAAAGTGTTTTTACCGTGATACAGAGGTACCAGAGGAAGGAAAGGAAATGGTTGGAAGGGAGTAAACAAGTGGGAGAATTTGGGAAAAATCACAGGACAGTCCTAGAAAAAGTGTACAAGAGAGGAACAGGCCACAAAGACTTCCGTATGGACTTTGGCCAAGAAAAAGGGAATGTGAGGCACAAGGCATTTTTCCTTCTTAAGGTTCTAAATAAAACTCTGGAGGAATTTTGTATTAATGCTCCCGCAGGCTAAAGCTCCAAAATTGCTACAAGCTTGGTGATTCTGGCAAAATGTAGCCTTTGGCCAAAATTCTGATAAAATACTTTTAGGGAATGATTAAGGACTTACTGAAGTGGTTCTGGCACAAAGCAGCAAATCATGAGTCCAGCAACTCTTAGAATCAGCTGGAGCTTGACTTGATCACACATGAGAGGAAATCCACCCTCGGTTGCACAGCTGATGGTCTAACTGGTTTCTGGGAAGCTTTCCTGGAGTGGATCTCTGGCAGAGTCAATTCTGGGCTCAATTGATGAAGACAGGGTGGATTGTTTCACACTTAACAGTTGTCTGGTCCAGCCTGAAGTAATTATAGTCACTTAGCTTTTTATTTTATTTTTTTTCTTTCATATATAAAATTGGGGAAACGGCAAGTATTCCTGAGATGATTACTGAGAATGTAGAAACATCTGTAATGCAGTAAACATCTTGTACATTGTAAGGACTTCATAAACAGTAACTCATCATTATTATTATCACTTAGTACTGATCACCACTGAATCTACAAGTTATAAGCACACCAAAGTATTAATACTTTTAAAATCACAAGTCCTGTATCACACGGGTACATGACAATCTCCACCTCTTAGGCAGAGTCTACCAGATCAGGGCTCTTACTGGCTTTACTGCATCCTGTTGACCAGTTCCAACTTCCTCTTCAAAGTTGCCTCATGTTGTCTTCAATGATACTGCCCACAGTCTCCCCAAGGGATGTGGAGAGGACATTAGGACAGCAGACAGTCTTTTATACTGTCCTTTATGTGCTTGCTCTAATTCTTTTATGCTGCTCTTTGCTTTCATCTCTTTTATCCTGCTCTTGATTCATTCACTTATCAAACATTTATTGAGTGCCTAGGTACTAGGTTGGACATTAGGGGTACAAAGTTGACAAAGGCACAGTCATGCTCTGAAGGATATCACAGTCCAGTGGGAAATATAGACAGGAGCAGATAAGCCCAGCGCAATTAGGTAAGTGGTAATAGTGATGATGCAGTATACAAAGTTAATATTCAGTAATCAGTTGCATTTTTATATACCAATATCAAACTATTGAAAAGAAAAATTAAAAAGGCAACCCCACTTACAATCAAATCAAATAGAATTAAATATCTAGAAATAAATTGAACCAAGAAGATAAAAGATCTGCATTCAGAAAATTGTAAGACATTGAAGAAAGAAATTAAAGAAGACACAAGTAAATGGAAGGATGTACTGTGGGAAGAATTAACATAGTTAAAATGTCCAGACTACCTAGAGCAATCTACAGATTTAGTGCAATTCCTACCAAAATACCAATAGCAATTTTTAACAGAAAAAAATAACCTTAAATTTTATTTGAAAGCAGAAAATACTAAAAATAGCCAAAGAAATATTGGAAAAAACAAATTTGGAGGCATTATGCTATCTGATATGAAAATATACTATAAGGCTATCGCAATCAAAACACCATGGTACTGGCATAAAAACACATAGGTCAAAGGAACAGTAGAAAGAGCTCAGAAATAAACCCATCTCTCTATATGGTCAATTAATCTATGACAAAGAAGAAAAGAATATACAATGGAGTAAAAGACAGTATCTTCAATAATTGGTATTGGAACAACTGAACTGATAGGTGCCAAAAACAATAAACAAAACAAAACAAAACAAACATGAAACTATGCCATTTTTTAAAATACTATATACAAAAGTAAACTCAAAATGGATCAGCAAATGACTCAAATGTAAAACCTGAAACCATATGACTCCGAGAAGAAAACAGACAGTAAACTTTTTTATATTGCTTTTATCAACATATATGTTTTGGATCTGTACTGTTGAACAAGAAAAAAAAAAAGCAAATATGACTCTTAAACTAAAACATTTTTGCACAGCAAAGGAAACCATCAACAAAATGAAAGACAAATTGCAGAATGGGAGAAGATATTTACCAATGATGCATCAGATAAGGGGTTAATATCCAAAATACATAAGGAGCTCATACTACTTAACACAAAAAAAAAATCTGATTAAATAATAGGCAGAGGACCTGAATAGTTATTTCTCCAAAGAAGACATACAGATGGACAACAGATATGTATAAAGATACTCAACATCACTAATAATCAGAAAAAATGCAAATTAAAACCATACTGAAATATCAACTTGTACCTGTCAAAATGGCTATCATCAATAAATCAAACAACAAGAGTTAGCAAGAATGTAGGGAAAATGGAAAACTTGTGCACTGTTGGAGGGATTGTAAATTGGCACAGCTACTATGGAAAACAGTATGGAATTTTTTCAAAAAATTTAAAATAGAAGTATTGTATGACTGAGCAATTCCACTTCTGGAAAAAGAAACCCAAAACATTAATTTGGAAATATTATGTTTATTGCATCGTAATTTCTAATGGCCAACATACGGATGCAACCTAAGTATCCATCAGTAGACTAATCAATAAAGCAAATATAGAGCATATATGCAATTGATTATTACTCAGCAATAAAAAAGAATGAAATCTTGCCATTTGTGACAATAAGGATGGACATATAGATATTATGCTAAGTAAAATAAGTCAGTCAGAGAAAGATAAATACCATATGATCTCACTTGTATTGTGCAATTTAACACAACATAAATGAACAAAAAAACCAGAAACAAACTCATAAATACAGAAACCAAACTGATATTGCCAGATGGAGAGGAGGAACAGGAGGATAAATGAAAAAGGTGAAAGGGATTAAGAAGTACAAATTAGGGGAAGCCGGGATGGCTCAGTGGGTTAAGTGCTCACTTTGCAGCACTGGGGACCCAGGATTGAATCCTGGCCCCGGCCCATGTGGACCCATGTGCTGAACTGGGGAGTGCCCCCAGTTCAGTTCTCTCTCTCTCTCTCTCTCTCTCTCTCTCTCTCTCTCTCTCTCTCTCTCTCTCTCTCTCTCTGTTAAAAACAATAAAAAAAAAGAAGTTTTTTAAAAAGAAGTACAAATGACCAGTTACAAAAATAGTCATAGGGATGTAAAGTAGAGAATAGGGAATTCAGTCAATAATACTGTAATTACAAATGGTGTCAGATAGGTAGTAGACTTATCATGGTGATCACTTCATAAGGTATATAAATTTCTAATCACTATGTTGTAACTTAATACTAATATTATATATTAACTGTAATTGGAAAATTAATTAAGGAGAAATAACATAGAAAAGATTAAAAAAGAGTTACGGTATTAGGAACATAACCATATTTTAGAATACAATAGAGAAAAAGGTTCTGGGAGTATTAAAGTGCAGGAGTATTTTAACTGTGATTAAAAAAAAATGACAAAACAAATTAATTTTTGATAACTCTGCCAGGTTCCATCTTTGCACATAGATTCTGCCCTCTGCCTCCTATCTCTCATACATTTTCTGTGTGTTTCCATCATTTCTTCATTCCTGAGGGAAGAGATCTGGAAGAAGGCAGACTTTTTCCTAAGACTCTTCAGAGCTTCTTGGTAAGTTGATGTTATATTTCAGACCAGAAAAATAAGAAAGGAACGACAGAATACATTTGTGTATAATTTTCTCACAAATATTTACAGGTCAAACACCCTAACCTTAGCTACTTCTGAGGGTTATCTTGTGTGGACACCATTAGTGTGGATTTGTTTCATTTTAGGAGTCAGCAATTCTAGTGAATACTAGAAATGTTTCTGTTTCCTGAATATGGTACAAATGATGCACATGGCTCATCTCCCTGCTCTGTGGAGTTTTATCCTAACATTTATGTTGAGACAGTCACCAGAGTTGGGCCCTGTTTAAATTTTAAAGTGTTAGAATAAGAAAATACCAAAGATAATCATCTAATGAGCAAATTCCCTCATTTTTATACTAAAATTGAAATGAAGAAACACTGGAATTATTGGTTATTAATACTTTAACTTGGCATTTCATATCAGAAACAGTTTAATTCGTGCAAAAGTTGAAGGCAGAAAAATGTGAAATTAACTTCATACATTTTTAGGGCATTTCCCATCTCCTTGCTTCCCTCAGCCTTTCCAGTCCAGAACAATATGGTTGGCTGTGTCAGAATCTCCCAATCCCTGGAGCTTCCCTCTACTCTCTGATTATTGAAAGTTGAGGGCTTGAGTGTATGTGTCACCTATTCTTCCTTAGTCCACAGGCAACCCAGCTGAAGGAAAGGATGATTTACGTGGCTTGATGTTTACCTTGGCAACCAATCTGCGTGTGCTCGTTTCACTCTTTTTGGTGAGTCATCTCCTTTAGGAGTATGGTTTTGTGAATCAGCCAAAGATGACTCAACTCATTCAAGAAATCTTTCAGCATAGTCCGAATGATTTGCAAAAATTTTGAAAGAAATCGAAGCCTTTTATAAGGCTATATAGTACATAGCAACTCATCAGCAATCAGTTGTCAGTATAGCACCTATAAACTTGTAAGGTTATCATAGACACACCTCAACTTGGGATAAAGGTGAGATATCCCATATTGTATCAGTTAAGGAAGCACTAGTACACAATTAAAAAAACTTTTAGAACAAGAGCTGGTTGAAGGCAGTTATGTTTAGAAACAGAGGCAGATGGAAATGAGACTGTGGGTTGAGTGCTGCGGGTTTCATTTAGCAACCAATTGTTAAGTGTTACAAGAAATGCCTGCATCTGACAGTATAAGCACGCTGATCATTATTAAAAATCTAGGAAGTCATTGCTATCAATTCTGTTCATTTTCTGATCTGATCACTCAAATAGTAAGATTTCAAATAACCTGGTTGTGCAGAGATTTTGAAGTTTGTCAGGAACATTGTTTAAAGGGATATATTTGCAATAATTTTTAAAAAGGTGTTAAAATAAATATGAAATGTATAAACTTCACAAATTTCAAATTACACAGTATTCCATTATGTGTTTTATTTAAAAGGTAATGATCAATGCATATCTTGTGCCTTTTTACAGAATACACCATGTAGTAATTTTTTTAAAGGTACCTATTTAAAATTTCTTCTGCTCATAACCATGTGTCCTTTTCAGTGCTGGCCAATTTTCCTTAAGAGAATCTTCTCTACCACACTAAATAATTTGCCTCTTTTTCAAGAGGAAATGATGTGTTTCTCACCCTATATAGGACTTGTACTTCATTTGTCAATAGCCAACACAAAACCAGATCATCTCCATTAATTCTGTTAGCATTTTCATGGGTGGTGGCTCTGATGGGACACATTTTATGCAGCACCATGCATTTATATTTGACAAATATAAACAAATAAATGTATATTGATTCATGCCCTGCTGCTACCAAATATAAATATGGGCTTTCCTATTCTGAAAGAAATAATTAAAATGATTCAGGCTCATTGGCTGTGGCATTTAAAGAACATTTAAAAGGACAAATAATGAACCTATAATTTAGGAAACTAGGTTCAGCTTTCCATTAATATTGAAAATAGGTAAACACCAAAGAGATGGAGAGAAAGGGTAGAAATGAGAGAAAGTTTGTATGTTGGGAAAGAAAGGGTAGATTTATTTATCCTTTTCATAAATAATTTAATACTCCCAGAAATTTACAAGATAGGGGTTTTTATCCTCATTTCACAAATGGGAAACCTGAAGATCTGAGAAAGATCTGCTAAAAGCTATACACATACAATACAATCAAACTAAGACTAAACCCAGTTCTATGATAACAAACTCAGAACTTAGTTCTTATAGGTTTAAGGAAAGTATCTCACAGGTTATGTCTGTGCTGAATTCTGAAGAAAGAATTAAAGCTAGGGGAAGCCGGAATGGCTCAGTGGGTTAAGCCCTCACTTTGTAGCCCCGGGGACCAAGGATCGAATCCTGGCCCTGGCCCAGGCCCGAGTGGACCTATATGCTGAACTGGGGAGTGCCCCAGTTCAGTTCTCACCAGGGTGAAGACCCCAGCCCAGTTCCTGCCCTGTGCAGCCCCACGCCCACCTGTGGAATGAAACTATGTGGAAAAACCAATGATGTGCAACTATGGAGACTGTTCTGGGCCCTCCCCCTTCTCTCTGTCTCTGTCTCTGTATCTCTCTCTCTGTGTCAAAAACAATAAAAATAAATCTTAAAAAAAAAAAGAATTAAAGCTTGTTTTATGAACAGGTAAACATTGGAGAAAGAGTATTTTAGAGGTTGAATAATAATAATAACTATAATTTAAAGCATTTTCTGTGTGTTAGATATTTAATGTGTAAGGCACATAACTATCCAATTAACATAGATAATCTTATTTGGTTCTCATAGCAGTCTAATGAAGTAGGCACTACATTCATCTTAGAGAACACAAAGTGGAGCCCAAGAAAGTGTTCAGTAACATACCATATGCCTTCTATATCTCAGAGCTTGGTTTGAAACCAAATCCAAAGGCTCCTTAAAAGTCTGTATTTTTGCCACAGTCTAAGGATTACTAGTGCAGCTGGATCAGACTGGGGAGGATGAAAAGTTGTGGAAGTGAATCTGGTGACTTGAGCAGAGGCCAAGTCACAAAAAGCTGTGTGCAATAAGCAAAGGTGTTCATACCTTTTTCTTGATTGGTGCAAAGCTTTGAAAGTTTTAAATGAAGAAATGATATGATCATACTGGAGCTTTAATTTCATTCTCAGTAAGGGGTAAGTTGGAGATCTTCACTCAAATTAGGAGGCAGAAGTACTGATCAGTAGACTATTGAAATAACCCAAAGCAATAAATATGTCATTTAGTTAAGTAATCACGGTATTGGAGCAGACAAGGAAGATTCTAGATATATCAAAGAGGAAAAATAATAATATATAGGGACCAATAGGTCTCCTTGTAAATAAAGGATTCTATAATGATTGCGAGGTTATTGCTTGATTTGGTAATTGCATAAATCAAAGACATACTAGAGCTTAACTCTACAGTCACTGGGAAGCAAAAAAAATCTAAGGAAGATAAAGTTATCAGGCTAGGTGCAAAATTCATGGCAAAGTTTTAGTGTCGCGAAGATTAGAAAATGCTACCATTAGAATAAACCTGGAGAACACATTTCTAAAAATCTGCATTTAAAATGACAAGATAGGTGATTTCTGTATTTGAAAGCCTTTTATTTATTTTCATGTTTGTTTTCTTTACCCCACATCCCTAAAATGTTAACTCCTTGAGGGCAGGGGTTTCATATTTTTTATTACAACTCTGAACTCAACATATAGAATAGACTCCAGGATAAAGAAGGTGGATGACTGTCTATTGCATATGATTGAGATCTTGATTGCAAGAATCCTCATTATTGACAGAGTATCTTCGACCAAGTGCTCATGTGATATTTTGTTTTCTTCCCTGTCTGATCAATGAAATTGGAGTCATTCCAGACATTCTGAGAGGGCAGAAATAAGAACTGCAATGATAAAAGACCCTGAACATTGGCTCTACTTTCTTCCTGCAAATAATGACCACCAAGTTAAGTTTCAGATTGCACACTCTTAAAATTCCCTAGAAAAATCAGGAATACAAAAGTGATAAAACTAAGGTTAAATGATTGATTCATCAATTAATTTCCTTAGACTTTTTCTGGCAAGAGATGGTTTTTCAAGTTAAGTGATGACTACCAAATCTCTAAGTCCTTTCCCTAATCTTTATTCTTCACATTGCTGCTTTTAACCTTGAGGACTACCCTGTATTGCCAGACAAAGGTCTCAAACCTTCCAACTCAATCAGCTCTGATGGGGTAGAACCATTAGAAACATTGAGATCAGAAACCCTGAGCCTGGGACCTTCCTGTGAGGGAACAGTCAGTAAATGAACAAGATCAGAGACAGAAAATGTAGATGAGGTTATTAGCCCAAAGTCAGAGCACCATGGAACGAATCAGATGTTGGTTTAGAGGCAAGACATGCAAGAGAGAAGCACATTATCAAAGCAAAGAGGATGTTCCAAGTTCATAATCAACTGACTCAAAGCCTCACCCTTCCTTTTCCTTCAGGTCCATCTCAGCCTTCCTTTCTGCCGTGAGGAACAGCTTTTCCAGAAGGTTGGAGTTGTATAACTGAGGTCCCCATTGCCTTCAGGGGCCTTTATCTCAGCTCCTTCAGGCCACCTGCGTTCATACCTGGTCCCTCAATTTTCAGACCAGCAACAGTTCATAGAGTCTTTCTGACTTTTCAGCTACCATGGAGAAATCTCTTTGTTTTTAATAACTCATCAAGAAAATCCAGGTTAATATCCCTCTTTTAAGGTCAGTTGTGCCATTAAACAAACAAACAAACAAGCAAACAAACAAACAAATAGACCTGATGAATGAGATCTCATCATATTTGTAGGTTCTGGGGATTAGGGCAAGACGTCTGGGAGCTATATTAGTTTCCTAGGGCTGCCATAGCAAAACACCACAGAGAGGGGTTCTTACACAGCAGGAAGTTATTTTCTCACAGTTCTAAAAGTTGAAAGTCTGAGCTTAAGGTGTTAGCAAGGTTGGTTTCTTCAGTGGCCTGTCTTTGACTCCTTCTTTCCGTGTCTTCACATTTTCTTCACTTTGTACATGTCTGTGCCTCAATTTCCTCTTCTTATAAGGACACACATCATATTGAATCAAAGCCCACCCTAATGATTTTATTTAACTTAATTACCTCTTTAAAGACACTATCTCCAAGGTAGTGTCTATCTACTGAGGTACTGTGAGTTAGGACTTCACCATGTGAATTTGGGGGGGGTGGATATAATTCAGCTCATAAGAAGGGCTACACTTCACAGTTTTTCAATTTACTATTTTAAGTATTTAGATATCTGGTGTGTAGGTCTCCAGTTGTGTTCCCATTCAAACACTGCAAATTTGGCAGATGGGCGTAGACAGAGAGGCAAGGATCTGATAAGAAATGCACAGAGCCAGAGGTCTCCTTTTGAAGGTGTTGCAACCATGGTGGGAGAAAGTGTACTGGAGACTTAGAGGTGAAGTCTAAGGATCCATGACACATCTGAGCTTAGGGATGGAGGACTAAAGCCCATTTTCCTTAAGCTGTCATTACTAAGCACGCATGCAGTCAATCAGCCATCTTCTTCATTCTTATATGACAGCATGCCACGCTTGGCCTCCTTTCCCTCTCCCGCTCTCCACTCCCCACCATGCCCCACCCACTGACTGCTTGCTCCTTTCTACAGAGCCTGAGACTGACTACCTGACCGCTTTAGTACATTCAGGCTGTTACAATGGGTGGCTAATAAACAACACAACTTTATTTCTCATGGTTCGGGAAGCCAGAAAGTTCAAGATCAAAGGACTGGGAGATTTAGTGTCTGGTGAGGGCCTGCTTCCTGGTTCACAGATAGCTGTCTTTTTTCTACATTCTCAAATGGCAGAAGAGGCCAAGCAGATCTCTGGGGTCTTTTATAAGAGTATAAGTTACATTCGTGAGGGCTCTACCCTTATAATCTAATCACCTCCCAAAGGCTCCACCTCAAAGTACCAACATATTGGGAATTAGATTTCAACATACCGGTATATATTAGAGGGGGACACAGACATTCAGTCAATGGCACCAAATCTTAGTCCCTGTACTATACCTCTCTCTTAACTTCTAAGGCACATTCTTGCTTGTCTCCGTCATTTGGATTCTGCATTTACAATTGTATACCACTTTTGAAACATTTTTATATCATTAACACCATACAACATCTCTTCTAGATTGTGATCTTGTTGAGTTCAAGTACTGTGGCTCACATGTCTCCCTAGTGTAGAAGGAATGCCCCAAACATGGTACATACTTGAAAGGAATGAATTAAGGTTATTTTTCCAATGTTTGTGTCCTATGGATGCTATATCCAAAAGGACTTGGTGTTGAAATAAGTCTGGGTAGTTCTAACAAGGTTATACCATTTTGTTGTTATTGTTTGTTTGTTTGTTTGTTTGTTTAATTCAAAGCAGATCAGAGTTTGTATTATACTGCTGTATGTGGTTAATATCTAAAAGGGAATAGTAGTGAAGAGTTTACCAAATGTATTGATCTTTTATTTCAAGATTGTCTTCAGCAACTAGTATTCTAGCATATATATTTTTGAAAAGGCTGACTTAATAGCTCTTTCCAAACATATATACCTTACAGGCAGCCTATAAAACTATCCTAAATATCTATATTATTCATAGGCTAGGCTTTGTCCTGATCATCCCCACCCCAGCTAGGGCAATGCTTTATGCTATGTGAAAATTCTTATCTGATACACAAATTTTCTGTTCACTCAAAATCTTCAAGGGCAAAAGTTCAAGTCTTTCTTACAAAGTTTTGTGATGGCCTGAACTTCATATCCCTTGAGAAAAGATCTGAAGTAAGCACCTTTATATCAAAACATAAAATATTCAGATTCGAGTTATTAACTGGAATGTATAAAGGAGAGAGAACACAGCATCTAGGCCGGGGTGGCGAACCTATGGCATGCGTGCCCAAAGTGGCATGCAGAGCAATTATTTTGGCACGTGGAATTATTGTTTTTTGTTATAAAAACATCCTATGCCTCTTATAGACATAAAAATAATCGATACCTCTATCTCACTCGATGGGTTGGCACGCGAGTCGAGCGA
>PVKE010044977.1:0-12796 GCA_004027555.1 Craseonycteris thonglongyai | reverse complement strand
AATACTACTCAGCGATAAGAAATGATGAAATACAGTCATTTGTGGCAACATGGATGGACCTAGAGACCATCTTATTAAGCGAAATAAGTCAGACTGAAAGAATCAGGAAACATATGACCTCACTTACAGGTGGAATATAAAACTGAAAGTAACAAAGACACAGAGACCTATGGACACGCTCAATAGCTTGGTGATTGCCTGAGAGAAGGGATGGAGGGAGGAGGGAGAGTGGGAGGGGAGGCAGGAGAGGGCACCAGCATTATGGACACACTCAATGGTTTGGTGGTTACCTGGAGAGGGGGGAAGAGGGGGGAGGGAGAGTTGTGGGGGGAGGTGGGAGTGGGCACCGGATATATGGTGACGGAAGGGGAGCTGATTCGGGGTGGTGGGCACATAATGTGATGCATGGGTGATGTGATGTGGACTTGTACATCAGGAAACTATCTAATTGTTACAAATCAATGTCACCCCATTAAATTTTACAATAAAAAAAAGACAGAAGTAAACCTCAAAAAATTTTTTTTATTAATTGTTAAATTTATTGGGGTGACATTGGTTGGTAAAAGTTACATATGGAGGATGCTAGAATGACTCAGCAGGTTGAGCGCTTGTCTTGCAGTCCCGGGGCCCCAGCCCGTGTGGACCCATATGCTGAACTGGGGTGTGCCCCAGTTTGGTTATCACTGGGGCAAGCTTCCCACATAGGAGGCCCCTGGTTTGGCTCCCACCCTAGGTGTGCTCCACATGCAGGAGGCCCCTGGTCCAGTTCCTGCCCTGTGCAGACCTATACCCACCTGTAGAATGAAATTTTATCAAAAACAAATGACATACAACTATAGAAAATGCTCTGGGCCCTCCTCCTTCTGTCTGTTTCTCTGTCTCTCTTTCTCTCTGTCAAAAACAATAAAGACAAATCTTTTTTAAAAATTACGTAGGTTCCAGGTGTACAATTCTACATCATATTGTCTATGTATTGTATTATGTGCTCACCACCCAGAGTCTGTTCTCTTTCTATCACATTTCTGATGCCCCCTCCCTACCCCGCTTACTCTTTGGGTATTGCATAAGAGAGTGTTTGTTCTTAAGAAATACCTGCTGAAAAATTGGGCAATAAAGTTTACTTATTGAATGCAATTTCATTTCAAATAATTTAGCCAAAACATTCACACACACAAACACATACACACACAGAAACAAAACAAAACAAAACAAAACAAAACAAAATAAAACAAAAAAACCCCTCAAATTAAAAAAATGTTAACTGGTGAATATGGATGAAATTACATGTGTTATTATATTATTCTTTAAACTTTTCTATAGTGTTGTGGGGCCTAACAAAAATAATTTTCCTCCCATGTTCTAAATTCTAGCTGGGGGTAATAATCAAAGTAACAGAGACAGACTAACAGGAGACTGTGCAAAGTTTACTAAGCACATTGGAAGGTGCCAGACTGAGACTCCAAGGGACATTGGACATTGGATATTTGGGTTATATGCCATTCTGAACAACAACAAAAAAGGCAGTGATGGGATTTCTGAAAGGGAAAATAGGCAATCTACAGGTACTCAAAACAAATGGAAAATGTATGGCAGTCAAATTCCTGCTAAGCAACCCAGGAACAATTCGACATAGGGGGAAATCTATTTAACAGGTTCCTGCTTAGCAGGGCCTTCCTAGCTAATGCTAAAGTGGATTACCAGTATGCTAAACTTCCCTTTCTGCAACAGACCTTTCCTTCTTAGTATCTTAGATTGGAAGTGGGAAAGATTATCACGGTTGAGGCTTAGGGAGAGAAATAAAATTAAGAAACAATAAATAAGTCGAATGAACAAGATTTTACAAGGTAAAATATGAAGTAAGAAATGCATTAATTTGATCCCATGAATCAAAGAGAAAAGCTAAAAATAAAGTTATATTCTCCAGTCTATAGAACATTTTATCTAAATATATTCCTGTATAAGTGGTCATAAGGAGATGAGCTGACTGGATGATCAGGTCATTTTAACAATGGGAATGCATGAATCTAAATATCCCCAAACAATCATGATGATAATAAAAGCTAATATTTACAGGCAATTTCTAATTGTTAGGCAATGACTTACGAACCACATGTATTACCTCATTTAATCATCACCAGAAACACATGAGTAAATGCTATACTCCTCCAATTTTACAGCAGTCTCATGGGCTGGGATTGTGGTAGAGTCAAGATTGCTCCCCTTTTATTATTATGCACAGCATAATCGTTCACCAGTTTCACCTTGCCCTTACCTACCAGAGCTGACAGTCACCACATTCCCATAAATGAAATGATTAAGTGTGTAAGCTCTCAAGGCAGCCAACCTGCAAATTAAATTTCTATTTCAATGCTTATTATACTAGCTGTGTGACCTTGGTCAAGTGATTTGCCCTTACTGCTCTTCATTTTCCTCAATAATAAAATGGAGGTAGTACAGCTTCACAAGTTGGCATCATCGCTTGAGACAGGTACACATAAAGAACGCAACACAATACCTGATACTACATAAAAAGAATCCAGTAAATGTTAGATATCACTATGGCAAAGGTGGGGTGGGATTCTGTACTGCAGCCATTCTATGTGGTTTTGGGGGGAAAAAAACTGATTATGTTCCAAAATAAAAGGCTTCAAGCAGACATAGGGGACATAGAGGTACTAAAAGTTGCAGCATTTATCAATTATGTTGAAAACAGCCTAAATTCAATTATATCTTCAGGCAGGGTGCCTGCTTAATACTAAGTATAAGCTTAATAAACATTTGTCAAAGAACTGAGTTTAGCAATTATATCTCAGTGTTTTACAATAGAGACTGTTAAACAAAAGTTTTAACTTCTATGGCTAAAAGTCTTTTTAAGAGAATATAGTTTTTAGGAGATTCCTAGAGAAAGAAAAAGAAATTAAAAACAACAACAACAACAACAAAAAACGAAAACAAAAACAAACAACAAAAAAAGAACGGGGCTTGTGGCACGTAGTAGTCTAAACCACTAGCAGCATAATTAGGTAGAAAAGACAATTTACCAGTCATCCCAGAGTTTTTCAAGAGTTTTTCAAGAGTTTTTATACATCAGAGAGTAGGAAGAAGATGCAAGCCCCATTCTGAAAGGATCTGCATTAGCTACAGACAAAGGGGCTGGGAGAAGGTGAAGCAGGGCTTGTTCTAGGGTAGATGAATCAGGGTCAATTAGAAAGAAGTGTCAGCCTGTGGATTCGCCCTGGGCAGCAGATTGGGAAGTTCCTTTGTAAATCAGGAACAGAGGCCCTTAGCTATTCTCTCCTCTGGATTGTCATGGAAACAGTCACCTCAAAATCAATCCTAAATGTAGGCTGACCAGATGTACAGTTTTCAATGGGACAAAAAACAACGATACTGTTCTGTTTCAAACAGTAGTATGATCAGCCTATTGGCTCCTTGAATTTAGCCAAGTGAGACTATGCTGACCATACGTACCATTTGAAACAGAATAGTACCATTGTTTTCTGTACCAGTTAAAATGATACATCAGGTCAGCCTATCTAAACTCCAACATAGATACAGAAATGTGAACAGTCTTTTGTTAGAGCTGGTCCACAGATATTAGCAGACTAAATGTTCTTTTTCTCATTCTTTGGTGAAATTTTAAGTTAGAACCTCTCAGAAATTTTTGGTCAAGATTTCAATGATCAGTATTAATTTACTTTTTCAAAAATAGCAATGTGAAATATCAGACGTTGAGGGTTTAAACTTAAACTTGAATTTACTAATTAAAACAACAACAACAATATTATTCCATGAAGTCAGTGTATGTCACTAAATCTCCTATCAGTAAAGGAAACCCAGACCAAAGAAATATTATCAAAGAAAGTTTTGTCATAAATGTGTTGGGAGCATCCACCACTGTATTAAACATGGAAAGATAAACTAGTCTAACCTGTTAAGTAAACTCTTAGTTTTCGTCCAAGCTTTCTGCCTTCTATGGTGGAAACATTAGCCTTGGGTGGCTTATCATCACCTCTCTTTCCTATTTTATAAAAAAAAAAATTATGAAATAAAATAATCCTTAAAGCACAAACTATGGTCCATATATTTCCCACCAACTTACAAAAAAAGTAATTATCCAGAGAGGCATTAGTTGTAGCTAAAACCAGGATCAGACTTTTTTTTTTTTTTTTTCTATAATCGAAGTTAATAAGAAGTGAAGTAACAAGGACTCTCTGGGTAATTTACTCCAGATTCTAAGGAGGAGGACACATCATTTAAGTTAATGGAAATACTGTGCCCCTCCCTGCATTCATTTTATTATATATCTCCATTAATGCTTTGCCTTAGGTTATCTAAGAATCTAAAAATACAGAAGCTAATTAAAATACGGTTTTACTGTTTAAAAAACAGAATATTTAAACACCCAAAAGTGGGTGAATAAACAATCATTCTTAATTCTTTTTTTACCACAATCCTCTCTCCAACCTGAAACTCATAGAACTTATATGTCTATGGGGAAATAGAGTTATTGGAACAAAACCAAGTTTGAACATAGTAAGTTATTTTAATAGGTTTAATATTCGCTAAAGTAAAACAATAGCTTATACATATCGAAGTCACGACATGTATTTATACATAAAAGGAGAAAGAAAAACATAAGCAAGATATAGACATTTAAGAGAATATGACATTTAATAGAAAAAAAAAATCTTTTAAAGAGCTTTGCCCTTATGGAATATTTAGGAAGTGTTTGGATAAGCAAGTGTAACAGAAAAAGAGGGATAAATTACTCTGCCTAATTAGGAAACAGGAGCCTACGAAATGGAACAGCCAGTGGGGCTGTGTGAGTGAGAAAGGAAGCTGAAGATAAGGGAGGGGACTAGAGACAAACGAGAAGAGAGAATCAGTAGAGCATTTTCCTAAAGGAAAGGTGATTGAAGCTCTATGTGGAAAGCTACTCATTATTCATTTTAAAATTATTTACTCTTCACTTGTCTAATCCCTAGTCATACCTCCAAATTGTTGCTAAAATTTTCATAGAAATAACCAAACATCTTAGGTGAGTAATGTTTCATAAGGTATCAATATGAAATAAATTTGGGTCAAAAATAATAATAATACTTATATCAGATAAAATGCAAAATCAATAGAAACAGGAATCACTATCAGGAATGGAATGTGAGAATACCCTTCACCAAATCCATAGCGATAGTGAAAGGCATGTTGGATGTAATCAAATGTATGTGAATTTACAAGGAATAAAAAAAAACACACCAAAAACCTAATTGACATCATCCCATCTCCCCCAATTCTCCTTTCCTTGTACTTTAAAAACTATATTTCCAAATATGTTTTTCTTTCTCACAGTATTCAAAAACATTTCACATCACACACAAAATTCAACACAAAATGGATTAAAGTGTTGAATATAAGATCTGAAACCACAAGACTCCCAGAAGAAAATCTCCTTGACAATGGTCTTTGCGATGAATTTAAAACTTGACACCAAAAGCAAAGGCAACAAAAGCCAAATAAAGAAGTGGGACTACATCAATCTAAAAAGCTTTTGCTCAGCAAAGGAAACTATCAACAAACTAAAAAGGCAACCTACGGAATGGGAGAAAACATATGTCAGTTATGTGTCTGATCAGAAGTGAATAACCAAAATATATAAAGAACTCATACAATTCAACAGCAAAAAATAAAATAAAATAAAATTCCATTAAAAAATGGGCAGAGGAAATTAACAGGCCTTTTTCCAGAGAAGACATACAAATAGCCTACAGGTACATGAAAACCTGCTCAACATTACTAATCATTAGAGCAATGAAAACCAAAAACACAATAAGATATCTCATACCTGTTAGATGGACTATTATAAAAAACAACAACAACAAAAAACATAAAAAGATAAAAGTTGGCAAGGTTGTGAAGAAAATGGAAACTTTACACACTGTTGGTGAGGATATGAACTTGTGAATCTACTACAGCAGAAGAGTATGGAGGTTACTAACCAACCAACCAACAAAACAACCAACCAAACAAATAAATAATAGAAATGCCACATTATCTGTTAAGCACACTCTGGGTATATCCAAAAGAAATGCATATAGGATGTTGAAGAAAAACTTTATTTCCATGTTCATTGCAGCATTATTCACAATTGCCAAGATATTGGAACTACTTCAGTGTCCACCAATGAATGAATACATAAAGACAGTATGGTAAACATACACACAATGGAAACTTATTTAGCCACCAGAAAGAACAAAAGCCTGCCATTTGTGACAACACAGATGGCTATTCACTATGCTAAGTGAAATAAGCAAGAGAAAAACAAATACTGCATGGTATCACTTATAAGCATAATTTTTTTTTTTAATTCTTAAAAACAGAGAGTATAAAAGTGGCTGCCAGAGGCTGGGTGGTGAGAAAAATAGGGAAAGGTTGGTAAAAGTGTACAAACTTTCATCAATAAGATGATTATTACCTGAGGATGTAATGTAAAACATGGAGACCACAGATGATAACACTGTGATGTATAGTTGAAATCTGCTAAGAGACCAGCCCTGAGATGATGATGTGTTAATTACCTAGATGGGGGAAATCCTTTCACAGTATATGCACAAATCTAATCTCCATGATGCACACTTTAACTTTCTTACAATTTCACTTGCAAATGATATAATACTTCAATAAAGCTGGGGATGGGGGGTGGGGGGAGTGGTGGAATCCCTATGTCCACTATACTCCAGTCAAACATTATGCAATATTTTTCTAATTACCCAGAGCAAAATAGACAGTCTCCCTAAATCATGGAACTGTTGCTTAATTCACATATGGTTGTGAAATTCTTATAAATTTGGAAAAGCATGCAAGACAAATCAGAACCCTAAAATTTTGTATTCAGGCATTTTGGGATTGGTGAGAAATCATCCTGTAGTACACTTCATAGACTAGAAATCTAAAATATTTCAGATATAAAATATCACGATTCCAAGTTTATAATACACAGATCACTCTAAACTTAGAGTTTTTGTGAAAGCATCTAAATAAAGAACACAATGCCATACATTCTGCTACAGAAAATCATTAGATAATTCAAGAGAACAAGATTGATAAATTATCAACCTATACACCAATAAGGCTTTTTAATCATTATAACTTTAAAATGTTTTTATTCTTACTTAGATCCTACATTCTCTGGCTCTTTTCCTCCCTATATTCTCTAAACTTTTGCCTAAAAAACTAACTTTGGATCCTAAATAATTCCTTAAAATTCTATAGCTTTTGAGATCCCATGACTTTATCTCATATAGAAGAGGAATACAGAATAACTAATAAGGTAGGGTTTAGTATCAGTATCTTAAATTGTTGAGGAAAAAAAATTAGTTTTTACAAAGGCTGGGTTACTTTACCAAGGTTGAATATCTGTTAATAATCTAGATAGGATTGAAAGTGAAGATTACTTGACTAATCTTTATTGCCTTTTTATTGTGCTATGCACTTGCTCTACATCCAGGACCCTGGAATCAGCCAATTCTCATTAGTATTAGTAAAGATGAACAATGTCTCATGAGTTTGGGTACACAGCTTGAAATCTCATAATCAGTAATAACATAGGTTCTCTGGATCCATGCTTTGGACAGATAACTTACAGGTAGAATTTTTTAATATTAGTTCTTTATAAATCAAAAACTATGAGGTTTAAGGCAATGATAACAGTCCACAGTATCAGCTAATCTTATTTTTTAGTCATGTGTGATAAATACTAATTAATTTAATTGATAAAAGGTAGAATACAAATAAAGTATGTAAAAAATAAATAAAAAGAATGATGAATATAGGATACAGGAGAGTTTTCTCTACTGGATGGAGGCAGGAAGATGGGTTAAGGGGAGCAAACCATTAAATAAGATAATCTGGAGATGTTTGTTTTACATGGTGGGTCTGCAGGTGCTCATTTCAATATTATCAGAACAGAAGGAAGGAAGGAAGGAAGGAAGGAAGGAAGGAAGGAAGGAAGGAAGGAAGGAAGGGGAGGAAGGATAACTGACCGTGAACTGACCAATAATGACTGTATTTTGAATCAAGAATTATGATTAATACAATTCTGTGCACTTGAGGTCCAAAGGTGGGTGGAGAAAGTTTCAGACCTCACCTTTGCTGTAAAAATTTTGAAAACATTATTTTACACAATCAGATTTTTCTTTGTTTATTAAAACTGAGTGATTGTTTTTTCTTTTTTTTTTTTCTTTCTAATGAAGAAACCTATTAAAGGAAACAGAATCACTGAAAAGGTATTGGGATAATACTTTTAAAAATCTCTTTTTAAGTAGGATTTTAGAAGCAAGCGTACATTTAAAAATTTTGGCTAACATCTGTGAAATTTCACTTATATTTAAACAGAGCTGTAAATGTCTCCTCGGGGCACTTACCAGTCTATTTTAATTATGACACTTAAAAAAATGTTGTAGCATTTAACATAGCACACATGATGTGAAAACACTTGTTAAACCACCTCCTCCACAGTTGCAACAATAAGACAAGTATGAGGTCATTGAATCTCTTAAAGTTCATTAGATAAGAATTAGTGTAGAGATACTATTTTCAGAAAACATTTGCCCTTGATAATATCTTCTTTTCATATATATTTGCAATCTGGGGTACTCTTTTAAAATTTTCTTGATACAAATTCTATATTAGAATCATGAGATATCATAATATAAAGCTATGTTACATCACAGTGTTGGCACAAACCTACTCAAGTCAAGAAATCCAAAATAAATGACATGCCATTCATTAAGGATGGGTTTAAGTCATGCTTTTGTGCAAAAGTATCAGCCTAAAATATAAATTGTAGTTTTTTTAGCTCATTTATATCATAGCAAAAGCAACATTTAGTACATATGTTAATTTTAAAATGTAAAAAACAAAAATAGGTTGCATATATGAATAAGTAGAATTATTGATCCCTTGGGAGTAGTTTAGGTTTAAAGTTACAATCTTCAAGCTACTTGTGTAAGCTGTATTCTGCTCTATTTATAGAAAATTGTACAAATTTCAAGCATAATATTAGGCACCAAAAAACATCTAATTATAGTACAGAGAGGCATTCTATCATTTGAAATTTATCGTTGTACTTCTTTGGATATAGTAGTGCACTCAATTAACAAAGGAGTTGTGCATCTCCCAGGTGATAGATAATTTAGATAATTTTACATTTCTCTTGCAAAACCCATATATATCCAAGGGCAACTCTGTTGGGCAAAGTAAACATTAGCTTTATCAATGCACTCTGCTTTTCCACATTTAACATCATGGTGAGAATGAGGAAGAAAGATTAGAGGCAAAGAATTCAACACCTTTTTTTCTGCTCTTGACTGTAGAGGAAAAGTTTTGATTTGAAATACGGAGTAATGATGAAATCGGAAAACCTTATATAATATGTTGAAACCACCGTACTTGGGTGGAGATTCTTTTACTCTTTATGATTTACTCTGATGGTCAAAGTGAGCATCAAGCCCAAGGAAAAGGAGGAATAAAAATATTTTCTGCTTTAGGCTTTAAAATAGAAGGTAAAGAGTTAATGAATCTTCTATTAAATATATTCTAAATCACCAATATAGGAAAACATCTGGATTAAATGTAAGAGCTTTGCAAGAAATGCATGGTTGCCTTTCCTATCGTTCGCATTTGATACTCTCTAAAATGCAATCATAACGTCATTGCTTGACAGATAATATAAAGGTCCTTGTCAATTATGGTAGAACTAGAAGACCCCAATTCCTATTCAGAACACCTAGCTCGAGACAGGCAATGGCTTTATAAGCAGGATTTTTTTTTTTCTTTCTGTATGTGTCTTTTTCTGAAATACATTTATAAAGGATGTCCCAAAATTCACGCAAGATTTGTATTTTGTGTCATTTGTGCGGTAAAGTGTTGCCAATGAAAAAAAAAGACAGTGTGACAGCTGGCAGTTCAGGGTTATTAAAAATGGAGACCTACACAAAAGAGCAACATGTTTTCATTGTTGATCAATGAAAATTTACAAATTTTAATTATAAACCTGTGTTTTCTATCAAAATTACTTCTTGCGTGAATTTTGGGACACCTTTTATATTCTTCAAAATACCTGGAAAGATCTCATTTAATCATGTAAGATTATATACTACATGCTATGTACTATGCATATAGTTCAAGTGAATAAGAGATGCTAGGAACTTATATTCTAGAAGAGTGAGTGGATATAGGCCATTGCAATACACTGAGCTTGTAGGCCATGGTTGTTAAAAGTACAGGAAACATACTGGAGAAGCACTTTATTCAGACTGGCAGAGAACGCTTATAGGAAAGAGAGTCAATTAAGTAGAGACCTAAAGAATAAATACGCATTATCCAGGTATATGGGGCAAGGTGCTAGGAAGTGTAATCATAAACCGATAACCTGAATATAAGAAAAACTTGCTATTCATGAGACTGGAGAAAAAGTGTATACTTCGAGACCAAAGTCTATCAGCCTAAGTACTAGTTACACCTTTACATGAATTACAGAGCTTCCATTGGCTTTTTCCACATTTTCAAATAGCACTGCTAGGAGAGGAAAATGACATTTCATGTAATCTACCAAATACACTACAGTAGGCTTCTCATAATTGCTAAATTCTTCCTGCCTTTGCTTTCTTTCCTCTTCCATTCTTGTCTTCATAGCTTTTATCATATTTATTGATTACTAGCATTTCTACAACATGAAAAACAAAGAGAAAGAACTTTGTATTTTTATTTTCTAGTCATCCTTTTCTCCTCAATTAGCTAGGAGTTTTGCCTAGGTAATTCACTATTGTATCCACCCCAAACCATGTCCATCACGCTGAATCCTATTCTGTGCTTTTGAATGAATGGGTAAATGACTAAATATTTGTATTTCTATCTCCCCTCAAAATGGGTTATTTTACCCACTGCAACCTTTTCCATTCATATTTTCTATATATTTTTTGTATTTCCATGGTGACTATGACATTTGCTTTCTCTAAATGTACATACATGATTTAGCTTTAGACTCCATTGTCCTTAGGGACAGAGGGTGAAGGACTGGAAAAATTTAGGTCACCAGTATGTATCTTTTTTTCCTTTGGTTTATACCAGAGTTTCTCAATACAGGCACTATTAATAATTACACTTATGCATTCATCATAGAAACATGCCTGGGATAGCTTGCCAGAGAAATAAAAAAATCACTAGAGCAGATTCAAGTCACACAAGCCACCTCCTGGCCTTGGGAGCTCCATCCAACACACATCACCCCACCACCAATCTCACCATGGACTCCACAGTGTCATTTAAAAAGGCCTTTGCCTGTCCTGCAAGGTCTGACAGTTAAGTTCATGAACTTGCCACCCTGTGCTTACATTTGCAGCTCTGTACAAACAACTTGTTAAGATTCCATAACCTTGACATATCAGTGTCTCACAGCTGTGTTCGTTCGTATTGACATGTGGCAGTGTCTTGCTGAGTGGCATTTATTATTGTTGTTGCATAATTTTATGTGCCATCGCAAAAATATCAGAGTCTAAATTAGAGCAATTAAAAAACAATTAATTTTTTGTTAAATTTGACAAGAGTGGAAGTGAAATCAGGGACATGTTAGTCCAAGTTGATGGGGATAATGTCATGAAGAAAATGGCAGTAAACAAATGAAGTAAACATTTTTCCTGAGAGAAGAGTAAATGTCACTGATGAAGAGAGGTCAGGGCAACCAGTAACAAACATAACTGATAAAAACATTGCAAAAATTAGTCAAATTGTGCATTAAAATTGTCTGCTAACTGTGAGAAATATAGCAGACCAAGTAGATAGAGAAATAGTTTAAAAAATCTTAAATAGAAATCTTGGCATGAGAAAGGTGTGAACAAAAACGGTCCCAAAGGAGTTCACCAATGAACAAAAGCAAAGGAGAGTTGCAGTTTGCAGTTTGGACTGTGTTATCACAGGTGATGAAACATGGGTATATCAATACAAACCAGAAACAAAGTGTCAAATTGCACAATGGCAGTCAGCCAATTTTCCACAACCCAAAAAGTTCCATCAGTCCAAACCAAGAGTCAAAACAGTGTAGCTAATCTTTTTTGATATCAGAGGGATTGTTCATTATGAATTTGTACCAAATGGACAGTCAACCAATTTGACTATTTGGAAGTGCTGAAAAGGCTACATGAAAAAGTTAGATGAAAATGACCTGAACTTTTTGACAATTCATAGCTCTTGCATCACAACAATTCACCAGCTCACACGGCACTGTGTGAGGGAGCTTTTAACCAGTAAACAAATAACAGTATAGGAACACCTTCCCTAGTCACTTGATCTGGCCCCCAACAACATTTTTCTTTATCCAAAGATAAAGAAAATATTTAAAGGAAGACATTTTGATGACATTCAGAATGTCAAGGGTAATAAGACGATGACTGTGATGGCTATTCCTGAAAAAGGGTTCCAAAATCACTTTGAAGGGTGTACTAGGCGCTGGTGTCAGTGCATAGCTTCCCCAGGGGCGTATTTCTAAGGTGACCATAGTGATATACAGCAGTGAGGTCAGTAGCACTTTTTCTAGGATGAGTTTATGAACTTCTTGCTATAAAAAAAATCTTAAAATAAACTCAATTATTTTCTGTTCTTTATTCCTAGAAAAAAATGAAAATTTTTTTTTGTTTGTTATTTTATTTATTTATTTTTTTATAAGTAGAATATGCATTAGAGAACAAAAAATTTTTCTACAAACAGACACTCAATGAATGGAGAAAAAACTCTGATGAGGAGG
>PVKE010044976.1:0-12793 GCA_004027555.1 Craseonycteris thonglongyai | reverse complement strand
TTTTTAAGTCTATTATTTGATAAGGATATGGTATGAAAGCCAGGTGCTAGCAACAGACAAATTCTGAGCCCATTATACTTTGTACACTGTTAGACAGGGGATTGGTGTGTGTGCACCTACCTTTAATTTGTTACAAGTAATTTTCCAGTTTCTTCTGTCAAGTATACTATTTTCATGCCTTGAAATAGGAAGATGTTTGAACAGCATATTCTCTTTGCACAGAAATCTGTAGCACTACTTTTTTGAGGCCAGTAATAACATCCAGAGACCATTCTTCCATACTTTACTCCCTCCTTTTTCAGACATGTTTGTAAAATATAGAATTTGAATTTAGCCTTTATGATTGTATATGATCCTCAGAAGACCTGATTTATGAAATTTTGTACTAAAAAATCAGATTTGGAAATGATTGTATTGTAAATTAAGGCTAAGTTTTTTTTTTGTACCTGTTTCATGTGTTATAAAGGCCAGCTTGTAAAAGAAGTTGCAACAGACTTTTCTCTGCTGATAATTTGCACTGTTTGGGTTTTGTTGGCCCTTGTGTACTACTTTATTTTTAAATTGAAAACATCGCTTTTTAAATCTGTTTAAAGCTTAGAACTTTTTTTTTTTTTTTTACCAGAGGCAACTTACCCATAATTTTCTGGGTTTTTATGAAAACTATGTACTGGGACAGAAGCTGAGCAGTGAATGATGCGTAGGCATTCATGGACTGAATGTAATGGTTGATATTTGTACATCCTGATATTTTAAAATCTTTAACTTTTTAAGTTAAAAAAATTACAGCTGCTTAGATGCAGCTTTTTAACTCCGTTTTGAGACACTTCCTGTCCTATTTCCACTGTGCCTGCCTGAATTTGTTCTTACCAACCACTGCCTGTGCATGCAGAGAAAATCTGTGCATCCTCTTTTATATTTTTAAAATACTGTTTAACATTTGTGAGAATTTTATGAAAATGATTTTGTATGAGCTGTGGCTATTTTCCATTGTGAAACTTTGAATATCACGTTTTGGAACTTGTTTGTAGGGTGGACCCCAGGGTCTTTGCTCACCAGACCCAAGCACTGCTTCTTGGTGTCACTGCACAGTGCTGTCACCCAGAATACTACTATCATGTGAATTCTTTTTGTTTTTCATGTATTTCTTAGTCTGTGTGTGTGTGTGTGTTTAAATCATTCCTTTTTTAAAAACAAAGTAATTTTCCATATATGAAGCAGTATAAATGAGATGTATTTTTAAAACAGGTCCCTAAGACAATTCTTCAGATCATTTTTAAAATGACCAAGTCATTTTAATGTGTCAACCAAGATGAAGGTTATATTGTACCCTGTGTCTTTTGCCCATAGTGCCATAATAGAGTAGAGAATAAAGCCAGTTTTAACTTTGCAAAGTTAATTTGTACATATTCTGGTCTCATTTATTCATTTTTATCTCAAACATTAAATGAATTCAGAGGGAACTTGGTCCAACTGCTTTTGTTTCAACTGCAGGCAGGGGAGCAAAAGAATAATATCATGTGAGCATTAAGAAAAAAAAATGTTGATTGTTAATTATCAATTTTATACAGAGAATGAGTCATTTTGCATAATGACTTAAAATTTTATGAAAATGTTTGGCACTTAAATGTGCTTATTCTGTTTTTAAGAGAAAATAAAATTTACATACTGTTTAAATAAATGACTTTTTTTTAATTCTCTAAAAGATTTTGATCTTGAATCTGTCTGGGACCTGGTTTCTCCTTTGAGTGTTTTTTTTTTTTAAGATTTTGTTACGGATTTTTATTTTTTGCTTTTTAAGTTGTGCTGACACCAAACACGTCCAGTTTATAATCAATACATTGGAAAACTGGTATTATTGATGTAGAACCAATGCATAACTTTTTATGGTTTGTTTTGTTTTTTTAATTATTTTTTTGTAAAGTGTGAATAAAAGGTGTGTTTACTCATTTTTCTTAAACACTGTGTTGATAATGTGTATCATGATATTTTCTAGTGGGAGCAAGCTGGAGCTGGTTGGACTAATGAGACAAAGGAAACTGCTTTTCCTCTGATCTGCATTATGTAATAACAGGTCCAGGGAGCTTTATGAAAGGAAGGAGCAGCACTTACTCGTTTTGTATTTGTTAATGGAGGATGTATTCTTTCATAGATGCTGGAACTAGAGTGCACTTGTTAGATGCTAAGGTTTGAGCTTTACAGGAAATGTTTTCATCTGTATTTGTTACTGTCTGCAATATCTTTGAATTTGGGGGCAGGATAGTAAGATGTAATGGCCTGTTATGTCTTGAAAATGTCTGTTCTTGCCTCTTCTAGGACAACTGTATTCTGTGGGTCAGTTTGAACAGCTGCTCTGCCTTATTGACATAGTGATAAATTGAACCAAGAGTGTAGATTTACAACTATAACCTTTAAAAGAGAAAGAAATAGTTTGGATCTATAGGGAATAAATAGTCCCACCAAAATAGACTGTGATGCTTTTGTTAAGCAAGGTTTTGTGTTTAAGTATTTCTGTGTGTGTCCTAAATAATTTCCAATAATCTATACTCCCCAAATGCGATAAAAACTAATATGTTTTCACCGTGAATATTGTTTTTCAAAAATTCTGTAACAGATACATTTAATGTGGTATTGCCATAATGTAGTTTTAGTGTTCTTGCTGGGTAAATCCATCTTAGGAAAATTTGGTATATGTTTTGTTTTAATGATCAGAAATTTGGAGGCACTTGATTCCTTACTGTAAATCTCTTAAAGTACAATTTACTGTTTTAGTGATATTTATGTTTTGAGAATTTAAATTATGTTCATCAAAATTAATTTATGGCATAATTTAAACTAAAGTTGTAGATATAAAATGTTGATTGCAAATTTAATTGTCCTAGAAGATAGGCAAGAGATGTCTCCAGGAAATATGTTTTTATTTTTACCTGATTTGGTGATAGCCAGGAAAATGTATTTTGAGTTAGCACTTTGAAACCTAGGGACATTATTAAATTGGGTAGAATGCACTTCTAAATGTTGAAATTAAAATTTCAAAGCTCTTCTTATATTCAGGTTTTCAATAATAAATTTCAGTTTTAGTATTCATTTTTTTACTACTTAAGCTCATGGGATTTGTTTCCATAGTGACTTTAAGATTTTGGGGTCATGTCGTATAAGGACAAAGCCAACCTAGGCAAAAAGTTATAGCAGTTCTTTTGATGAACCAATCAGAATGCCCAGAACAAAGGCTGCAGATAATTCAAAGACACCCTTAACAAGTGTTTCTCCCCATTTCATAAACAGTATTTTAAGATATTTACTTTGTTTTCTCTTTGGTTACATAAATTTAAGTAACCGGTATGTTGTAGAGTATTTCACGTTTCTTCACAGTACATTATATTTGTGTAATGCACTGGACTAACTTTTGTTTACCATTCATGTAACAGAACCCAGCACATTATCTGCACTAAGGTCAAAGAATGTCGCATTTGCCTAGGCAGCTCTTTGCTAAGGGTAATGGGAAGCTGAATATGTACCTATGGACTGGAGGTGACAAGGGCTTTTACTGTTCTTTTCAGTGGAACTTGGTCAAAGTGTAATTAGCTAGTATTATATTTATATACAGGGTCTCTCTTCTTTACCCAATGTATTTTCCTACTCATAGCCAACCAATAAATTCAATATCTGTTTCAAATATTTTAAAAGTGTAATTTGTATAGCTGTAGTACTGAGGTTGGAGAAGAATAAGTGTTAATCAGCAGACCACATATGTAAAATTCTCAGTCATCTGGGACCCTGAAAGGGGCGAGTGATTGGGGACAGGACTATGTAGAGATGGTGTAAATGTAAGGATTTCCTTGGTAGCTGTGTTATTTGTGTAACACTCATATTTTTGCCAAGTTCAGTTTTATACCTAAACAACTGATAGTCTTTTTGTATTTAGGATTGTTATTGTTACCATATACCTCATAATGAGCTCTTCTGTCTTCCATCTTTTGGAAGAAGGTTGACATATTTTAAATAAATGCTTTTCAATACAGTAGCAAACATTGTGTTGGTGGGGTTATACTAACTCATTAAATGTTTTACTTGTTATATATTTTTTTATTTTGTGTGTGTGTGTGTGTGTATACACACTTTTTAAATGTGGGACTTACCAACTCTTCCTCCCATTTGCTTTTAGAAACTACTTCTATAGCAAATAAATTTTTACGTAGATGCTGGGAAAATTATTTAAAATCAGAAGACAATTTAGACAAAATCAATATTTGCTGAGGTGTCCAATTTTTAAAGAAGGTATTTTCTAGCTATACCTTAATATGTAATTTTGCCTGTGTATAACAAGTCTTGTTCCTCCTTGTAACTATCAAAAAATACATGTAAAAAGGTTAAATATGCAAATATTACTTTATAAATCCCAGTTCATGTTTTTTAGAGGAACCAGTACCCAAGGGAAACATGAACTGGAATATATGTAGAATAAAATTTAGATTTTAGGTAGCAATGTTATATATACCAAGAATTTTCTTTTTGACTTTGGAGTATCATTTAGGTATTCAAATTTAAATTGATTTTAAAAATAAGCTTTCACAAATACTATAAAGACAATTTTTATATAAGGTTATATATTAGAAGAATCTTAGAGAAGATGGGTTTTCCTAGAATTTTATTAGAATTTGAGGAATATTTCTTTAAGTTAATTTTTTCCAAATAATAAAGTACAAAATATTCTAAGTAAATTGTTCCCCAAATAAGTCTAACCAACTAGTCAAAAGCTAGGAATTGGGAGACTGCTGAGGTAGCTTAAAGTTCAGTTTGTAGGGTTTTTTTAATCAATGTTAACATTTTTTAAAGAAATTATTTTTTTATAGATTTACTGTTTTTGACAGAGAGAGGGACAGAGACAGAGAGAAGGGGGAGGGCCCAGAGCAGTCTCCATAGTTGTACGTTATCATTTTTCAACGTGGTTTTGTTCCACACAGGTGGGCGGGGGCCGCACACAACAGGAACGGGCAGGGGGCCTTGCATGGGAAGCTCGCCCTGGCAAGAACCAAACTGGGGGCCTCCCAATTTGAGGGCACACCCCAGTTCACATGGGTCCACACATGCCAGGGTCAGGACTCGATCCTTGGACCCAAGGGTTGCAAGGCAAGTATTCAACCTGTTGAGCCATCCCGTCTTCCCCAACATTAACATTTTGAATCCAATGAGGAGATGCTAGCTTTTCCATTTTCTTTGAATTGCAAACTTCAGATCACTCTAATCTACTCAAAAGCACATTAAATTATTTTGAGCCTGTCTTGGGAAACTTTGCTTACTACACCAGTGTGACCAAAGGTGGTCTCGAGCTCTTAATTCTGGAACCTTCAGCCTTTCTGCATGGTGAGTCTGAGCTGCGGTCCTGGAGATCCAACCAACCAGCTTGGCTGCGCCCTGCTGATCTCAGTATCACTCCTTCATGGCAATCCTGCTAGTGTCATTTTTTCCCCAATTTGATGCATGTCTTTAAAAACTGGTTCATGAGATACCTGTTCACTGAAAATAGGAAAGATCATGTGACCAGTCAGGTAGGAGAAATCTGCAAAATGTAGGCTTTGCTTTTCTTTGAATGTTCACACTGAAGCAGGTGATTGACACTCAGGGTGGTGGTGCAGGTATGGGGTGTGGGCTCAGCCTCCTGAGCATTACTGGGGGACTCAGGACACATTTGCAGCTGTTAATGGAGTGGATTTCAGCAGAAAGAACATTGAAGTGGCTGGAGTCCCGTGGACAGTGCCTTCTGAACCTGGAACCATATGCTAAGTTGGAACTCCATCCTGTAGGTGGTGGTAAAGAGCCATTTAGGGTTTGAAATGGCCCTGGCATTAATTACCAGGTTTGTGTTTGGAAAAGGTTGCTTTAGCAGTGCTGTGGAAGATGAACTGAAAGAGTTAAGACTAGTTAGCTGGGTTCTGATGTGATCCAGTTGACAGATGATAAGCTGAGGACAGTTTGCAGAGCAGTAAGAAAGGGAGGGAAATTTGAAATGTTTGGGAAATACAATAAGAACCTTGATTCCTGCCTCACTCGGAGAAAGAACAGGTAAATGTCTGTTATTCAGTCACTCTTTGTTTCCATTAGTCAAACCCTGACTCAGTCTCTCTCCTGTCTACCTGCAAGGACCTAATTTTTTCTTTACTAACCTGACATTTGGTCAAAGACTTGTTTCTCAAGGTGCGTTTTAACTTTATTTTTTATTATTTTAATTTAGATTTCAGTTTGCAAAAGAGATCCAGTGTGCCCCTAATAAATAGTTGAGTAAATCCAGAAAATAATGAAAGATGACTCTGACGCTAATTCTTTTTATTTCCATTCTTAAAGACTTCCCATTTGGGGTTACTAGATAAGACTAGGCATTAGAAGGCACTTTAATAGAACCACGCAACAAATGGAAAAGGTCCAACAATTCTAAACCCAGCTAAGTTTTCTCTCACGCAAAGGATTACGTTGTGTTGTTCAATATGGTAGCCATTAGCATGTGTGGATTTTGAGTACTTGAAATATTGCTAGTGTTACTAGAATTGTAAAATGTTTTTCTGTTAAATGAAACAATTTGATTAGACTATATTTTGCCTTTATCTGTTGCATTGTGTAAGATAGGGAACCAGTATATTGCTTGTTTGTATTATACATAAATGTCATCAGTTGATGTCAAAGAATTGATTCCATTCTAATATTTTACTAACCAAAGTAACAATGTGTTAGTTGAATATTTTTTGCAAACAGCATCAGTTAACTGTCTATGTAAGTTATAATTAGTAATCAAAATGAGATACATTTGTTTTACTGTATTTATTTTTCTAGTTTAAAAAATAAGTATGGGTAAATTTAAAATGAGATTTGATACAGAACTTAGCCGGTATCACAACTGGAAAGGACTGGAAGACACATTAGGAATTTCGTGGTGAATGACAATTGCAATTTGCTGCACCAGAGCAGAAGGAAAAAAAATGTGTAAAAAAATAAAAGTAATAAAGTCAACAATATTAAGATACATTTTCTTCAAGTACATGTTGAATTAATGTTTCCTCTCAATAATAGATTAAATTAATCACCTGAAATATCCAGCAAAGTTTTTAAACAGTTGTAACAGGATATGAACTTGTATTTTGGCCAGCTATAAAAGTGCTTGTATTCTTGTACAGAAAAGCAAAAAAAAATTTTAAGATTAATTTTATTGTTTTTGACAGAAACAGAAAAGGGGAAGGGCCCAGAGCAGTCTACATAGTTGTACGTATCAGTTTTTCAACATGATTTCATACCATATAGGTGGGCGGGGCCACACAGGGTAGGAACTGGGCTGGGGGCCTCCCACATAGGAGGCACGCCCCCTCAAGCCAGGGCTGAACCCGGTGAGGGAGAACCAACTGGGGGCCTCCTGCATGGGAAGAAGCACACCCCACGTCAGCATATGAGTCTTCACAGGCTGGGGCTGGTACTTGATCCTCGGCTGCAAAGCATGCGCTTAACCCGCTGAGCCATCCCAGCTTCTTCTGAAAAAAAAATTTAATGAAGATCTGGTTTTTTAAAAATATTATGGAAATTTTGTTAGAAAATTATGAGGAAAAGACAGTGTTTTACAAAAATGAAATTTTTTTAGGTAAGCCAACAGTTACTTATAGAACATATTAAGATATAATATTACTAAAGATCAATTGATTCAAAATTTCAAAAATTGGAAGAACTTGTTAGCTTCAGGTGAGTTGTGTGATATAGAAGACAGCTAGTTAGTACTTTTTGTACACTTTGTCTTAAAGGACTTGCACATTTACAAAGCAATGTGACTTTTCACCCTAAAATAATTAAGGTATGACAGGTATTTTTGCATCTTTCACATCTGCCAAAGAATTTCTGCTGGATATTTAAAAAAAACAAAAACAGTTTCTGTTAATACATATAGTGATACAGCTATTTTAGGTAAAAATCTGGATTTACTGGAATTTGTTTGTTTATTTGTTTTAAAGGTATATTTTGTTTTTGACAGAGAAGAGGGAGGGCCCAGAGCAGTCTCCATATCAGTGGTTGGCAAACTGCCATAGGTGTATATCATCAGTTTTTGACATGGTTCCGTTCCACACAGGTGGGTGGGAGCCGCATAGGATGGGAATTGGGCTGGGGGCCTCCCCCATGGGAGGCTCACCCCATTTATTTATTTGTTTGTTTGTTTAAAGATTTATTTAAAGAATTATTGTTTTACTGGAATTTTTAAAGGCAACTGGATTTCCTTTATTTTGTTTTATCTTAAACGATGCTTGAGAATAGTTGTACTCATTTTTCTGAAAGAGACTCTGAAAAGTGTCACAGTTAAAAGTATTCAGTATATATAGGTTCAAACCAAGGAACCCCATCACCAGTTTATAGAAATTGCTCAGAGGAATAGAAATGGAAGACAATGTAATGCTTTTGTCTTTTTTTATTCATGCTCATTGGTTGAATTATGGAAGAATTTTAACAATGGTTTACTGTTTTATTAATTCTGTTGACTTAAACATCCAAACCTGGTTGCCAGAGAGGGCAGAGGGAGGGTGATTCAAGCATATGGTGATGAAAAAAAAAAAAACTGACTCTGGGTGGTGAGCTCATGATGCAACACATAAACAACATATTGTAGAATTGTATACCTAAAAGCTATGTAATTTTACTAACCAATGTCACCCCAGTACATTTAATTAAAAACATAAAACATCCAAACCCATAGAGACCTTGTATGAATGAGTTTATTTGAGCCAAACTGATGACAATTGCCAGGGAAGCAAAATCTTATTGGATTAAGAACATTTAGGAGAATGGCAATTTTGCCACTTATTTATACATTGGAATCAAAGAAGATGTAAGGAGGGTCACATGAAATCCATTAGTAAGTAGATTAAGGGGGGAGAGAAAAAAAAGGGGAAATCTCTGGGATTGGATAAAAAGTAAAATGGAAAGGCATGAGAGCTGTCCAGAAAAAAATCCAGCCATTGTCAATATAACAAGAAGGCTTACATGGCTGGATATTTTCCAGACAGCCCTCAGACGTTCACATTGGTGGGTACAAGATAGTTAACATAGCACAGAGATGGTATGCAGGAACAGGACAATGAGGGCTTCTGTCTTCTGCCCTGTTCCCTGAGGGGGTCTGGAAAAGGAGACTGACATTTCAAAGGTATGTGATCTTAGATGCAAAAAGGCATTAGGCCCAATTAAGGTAAAGAGTGACCTTTTGTCAAGCTATAGGCCTAGGACGGGACTGCCTGCCATGGCACGCTTTTAGTTAGGAATCTTTATGTTTAGACCATCCTTTGTGGTTAATTGCTGTCTCTAAGTTTGTAGGGCCAGCCCTGCATACCTGCACGTGGCAGGTTTAGTATGTGGTCCTTTTCGTCACTACAATTCTAATTTAAGATTATCTTGCAGCAAAAGGAGTGCTTGCCAAATAGTACCGTATTTTCCGGCGTATAAGACGACCCCCTAATTTTTTACAGTTAAAACATAGGTTTAGGCCTATATTCGGTGTATAAGACTACAGCCTCGGAAGTGGGGGGTAGTCTTATATAGCGAATATAGGCCTAAACCTATGTTTTAACTGTAACATTAGGGGGTTGTCTTATACGCCCAGTTGTCTTATATGCCGGAAAATACGGTAATCAAAAGCAAAACTGGTCCATGATATAATACATATTTTTCTCACCAATCACACTGCATATGAGTGAACTGAAATTGAAGCTCCAAGGAAAGGTGACCTTCACAGACAGTTACAAGAATTTATTTTGAAACTTTATAATACAAATCATGAATACTGGTTTTTACCCATTTTCTAACATTGACAAATTTAAATTTATCAGTTTTTTTTGTAAATTGGCTGCAAAAACAAGAAAATTTTGAAGAACACTGTTGATGTTAATAACGTTAGAATTGCTTTTCAAATTAAGCAACTTACCTCTTTGAATTTAATCTTAATCTGAAGTTGACACAGAAATTAATGAGTACTTAGAAAAGTTCTTAGAATTTAAGTTCTTGCTGTAAATTTAAATACTTGTAGAGTCATCGAAAAATAATTTTTTTCGATGTGGACCCAAAATAATTTTTTAACGATTTTTGAGAATTAGATTCAGTTATGGGGAAACTTAAGAATATTTGGAATAATTTGGATATATGAATCTACTTTTTCAAATATATCTTATGAAACAGTGCAAAAGTCATGAAGGAAATTAAAAGTTACACTAGAAAATATTAATGCAAAAAGATAGTAAAGGAGGAATAGAGGAAAGAAAAAGACAACACATTGAGAAAAATAAAATGGCAAACATAAACCCCCAAATAACATTAACTGTGAGGGTGGATTAACAATCCAATTAAAGGACAGACTAGACTGGATAAAAAGCAGTCAAATTATATGCTGTCTACAGAAGACACACTATATTCAAAGATACAAATAGGTTGAAATAAAAGGATGGAAGAAGATTGCAAGCAAACATTTTTAATGAAGTTTGAGTGACTATACTAATAGACAAAGTAGACTTAAAAACAATGTTACTAGAGATAAAGAGGAACACTTCCAAACTACATGAAATGGTAACTGACAGACTGGAGGGAAGAAATAGACAAACAGTAACAAGTAGGCATTTCAGTATCCCACTGTCAATGGATAAAACAACTTGAATGGAAATAGGCTTGAACAACATTATAAATCAGCCAGACCTAACAGACATGTATGGAAAACACTACCTTAACAGCAGAATACACATTCTTCTCAAGTGCATATGGAACATGCTCCAATAGATTATGGGCTATGCCATAAAGCAAGCCTCAGTAAGTTTAAAAGAATGGAAATTGTACAAAGTATATTCTCCCTTTAAGGAAGTGAAAAATAGAAGGGAAGTTAGAAATATGTGGAAATTATACTACACACTCCTAAATAATCAGTGGGTCAAAGAAAAGAGTCAAAAGAGAAATTAGAAAATACTTTGAAATAAAGACAACATACCAAAACTTAAGAGGTGTAGTGAAGCAGTGCTATAGCTAGTAATATAAGTACCTACTTTAAAAAGATCTCAAATCAGTAACCTAACCTACTTTTAAGACACTGGAAAACAAAGAGCAAGCTAAATCCAAGCAGAAGGGAAACTAAAGATCAGAACATAAAATAAAGAAATAGAGAATAGAAAAATAATGAAGAAATTAACAATACCAATCTTAGGAGAGATCAGTAAAACTGATGAGCCTTTATATGGAACAAAAAAAAAAGAAAATTACTGAAATCAGGAATGAAAAGAGCGACATACTACCAATCCTATGAAATAAGAATTGTGGAATATTATGGACAATTGTATGTTAATTAGATTATGAAGATATGAAATTGATAACTTCCTAGGAAGACAAATTACCAAAACTGACTCTTCTTGAAAATAGAAAATCTGAATACATTTATAATAAAGGTTGAATTAGGAATGGAAAAAAACTATATGGGAAGAAAAACCCAAGCCCAGGTGGCTTCTCTTAATGAGTTCTACCAAATACTTAAAGAATAAATACCAATTCTTCACAAACTTTCAAAATTTAGGAGAGGGAGCTTCACTTCTTCACTGTTTCAATGAAGTCAATAATACCCTGATACTTAAACCAGATAAAGATATCACAAGGAAAGGAAACCACACTAATATTGTCTGTGAATATAGGTGTAAAAATCTTCAACAAAATACTAGCAAAGCTGAATCCAACAATATGTAAAAAAGAGATTATATACCATGACCAAGTGGGACATACCCTGAGATGCTAAGTTGGTTTAGTATCCTGACTTAATGTCATGTACTATAGCTGTAGGATAAAGGACAAAATGATAGTATCATCTCATTAGACACAGAAAAGGCTTTTGATAAAATTCTACAAGACTTCTTAAATTTAAAAGTAGCAAAAATACCAAACCAGAAATAACTTCTTCAACCTGATAAAGGGCATTTACAAAGATCCTACAGTTAATACCGTGCTTAATGGTGAAAACCTGAAGGCTTTACCCTAAAGATCAGAAAACACGACATGTCTACTCTTGCCACTTTTATTCAACCTTGTACTGGAAGTTCTAGCCAAAGCAATTGGGCAAGAAAATGAAATGAAAGTTGACCAAGATTGGAAAGGAAGAAGTAAAACTATTTGCAGATGACATGATTTAACACAGGAAATTTAAGTAATCCACACACCAAAAAAACCTTTTAGAACTAATAAATGAGTTCAGCAAGGTTTGAAAATGTAAGGTCATTATACAAAAATCAGTTTTTCTGTTCACTAGCAATGAACAAACTGAAAACAAAATTAATATTAATAAAATACATAGAAATAAACGTAAAAAGAAATACAAGTTTTGTATAGTGAAAGTTACATTTGAAAGAAGATGTAAATAAAAGACATTTCACATTCATGGATTGAAACATTTAATACTGTTAAGATGGTGATAGTCTCCAAATTGATTTACAGATTCAATGCAATCCCTGTTGGAGTCTCAGCTGGCTTTTTGTTCGTTGTAGAAATTGACAAGCTGATCTTAAAATTCATGTGGGACCTCAATAACCAAACAATCTTGAAAAAAAAACCCACAAAAAACGGAGGACTCAGACTTTCTGGTTTCAATCTTACAAAGATAACAGTGTGATAAGAAAGTATGATATTGACAGAATAGCATATGGATCACTGGAATTGAATTCAGTGCCCAGAAATAAACCCTTATGGTCACTTGATTTGTGACAAAGGTGCCAAGACATCTCAATAGGGAAAATAATAGTGTCTTCAAAAAAATGGTGCT
>PVKE010044975.1:0-12796 GCA_004027555.1 Craseonycteris thonglongyai | reverse complement strand
TCTTTGGGAAGGTAGGGTGGGTGATGGTATTCTATGCCTCTGAGAGCCCACTGCTGTGAGAAGCTGCCATACCTAAATCCATCTGCTGGCTTCAGCGGGACAGGTGGGGGCAGGGCTTGTTCAGAAAGGCGCAAGTCTGTTTGCTTCACAGGGTAATGGCGTCTTCCCGCTGCTGGCTTCAGCAGGAGGAGTTGGGGCGGTGTTTGTTGGGAAAGGTGCTGGTCTGATTGCTTACAGGGTAATGGTGGCTTCCTGGCAGCAGCTCACTGAAGGCCCACTGTGGGCAAGGACTGCGGGGCAAGCCATGGGGGACAGCAAGGGGAAGCAGCCAGGCTCCATGTCCAAGGCCACACAGTGCTCCGGTTAGGGCCTCACCTCACTGAGGGCCACTCTGTGCCTCAGCCACCAACACACTCCCGGTGTCAGCGCTCCAGCCACTGGAACACCTGCCTCCGGCTCCAGTTGCCGGACTCACACTCCACAGGCCCCCAGCTCCAGCTGCCCGACTCAAGCGCCCGACTCAAGCGCCGCAGCTGGATCTTCACGCCAGTCACCCGCACAAATTTCTGGCTGCTGCTGGGGCCTTGCTCCGGCCTCCTGCCCCGCGCTCCTGCTGCTCCCCACGCACTCCCATCCTGGCCTCTCACTACCATCAGCCGCGCCCGCTTTCTCCGTCCACCCTGCGCTCTGGCATCTGCGCCTCCGCCTCTGTCCATTCAGGCCTCCAACCCGCCCAGAGTCGTTCTGCTCCTGGACCCACATCCCCAGCTCCCACCTCTGTCAATCTCTCCTCTGCTGGACTCAGGTCAGCCTCTGGGTTGGTCACTGGTGGGTCTCCGGGTCGCGCTCCTTGGCGGGTCTCCACATGGCTCCCTTTCTTAAGGTGACCAGACGTCCCACTTTTGGCGGGACAGTCCCGATTTTTAACAATTTGTACTGCGGCATTTTAAAAAAGTCCCAATTTTTGGAAAGAATGCATGACAAGCTAGGGAACAGTGGGAGATAGACCACATTTTTAATCAAGAACCCCCTCCCCCCGGTCAATGGTGTCCCGCTTTACCAATGTTAGAATCTGGTCACCTTACCCTTTCTTCCTCTCTCACTCACCTCCATTTCTCCAGCTTTAGGTATTTTCTTGGGTCTCTCTGCCAAGGCTGTGTACTACTTGAGGATTCTCTGGTTGGATTTTAGTTGTTTAAATGGTTGTCTTTCCAGGAGAGGTTTCAAGAGCTCCTCTCAAGCCACCATCTTGATGACATTTCCAAATACTATTTTTCAATACTTAATATTTGTTTTAATCACTTTAATTATGGCAAGCCAATTTTCTTTGAACATATTTTTGCTGTTGGGTATAACTGGAGTGTCTGAACATTTGATACAGACTTTTAGCCAATCAAATAAAGAACAGCACTCTTTCCCTTACACAGATATATAAGCTGTTCTGTCTGTCTCAATAGTTTCCTCTTCATTAACATAGAAAAATAGCCCAAATCAAAATCCAGACATAAATGGAGAGCAAGAGGTAATGACAACAGGCACAGAAATGAGTAGCACTGCCAAATTCATGATTAAAGGGCCCCCACAGGGTTGAAGGCAGTGGCTCGTGCTATCCCCAAGGGCTCTACTAATGAAAAAAGACATGTACAGATATGTCTCTGGTCTGGAAGCTCTGTATTTAATATGCATGAAAAACTCATCTACTAAACTCTCTTATATAAACCAGTCTTTAGTTAAAGACCTATTATTCAGACAATCACAAAAATCTAGAATGGTAGTCATGTGAAGATTATTATTTACATAGTCTGGTGTCTATATGGTAGAAGTACAAAAGGCAATTGAGAGCAATCAGAAACCAGAACCAGGGACTGTCACTCTCAGCTGCCATCTCTTCCTCCATTGAGCAATGTAGCTAATATGGCATATTCACTAAAAAGGTGCTAAACATGTTTTAAGTTAATGATTAAAACAGGAGTTTTTTTGACAGTACCTCCAGAAGGAAATCATCAATATTTGAATAAGTTCTATTGAGAAGCCTCAGAGACGGACATTAAATTTAGCTTTCACAGCCAAAGCCCATGGAAAAAAATGACCTCAGCTATTTTAGCCACTGACTTTTCAGAGAACTTTAAAGCAACCTACAGTGCATCAGCAAAATGGGAATACAAACCTTTGCCCTTTTTGCACCCCAGCAATGGCTACCTAAAAAGCTAGTGTGTGATATATTTTAATATCTTAGAAGAAGACAGTATACATTTTCTGTGGGGCCTACAGAAATAAGTTAGATTAATGTTAAAATATTCAGAATAAAACTTGTGCCTCATTTTCACCAAAAAACAAGTCATTACATTATTTTCTCCCTTTAGCTGATTTCCCTCATGAATGGGAACATACTCATCGTATGTCACATCATAATTTTGTATTAAATGACTAAATAAAATCACTCATCACCATTAAGTGTTTTGCTCATATTGAAAACTGTAAAATATGCCAGTCAACTAGAAAAACCTCAGCAACTACAAAAAAAAATGTAAATATTTACCCTTAAAATAATAGTTTTCATGTTCTTTTAATGTTAGAACTCCACTCCCGATCCCCATAGCATTGAAGAGCCAATTTCCCAAAAGACCTAAATGTATATCTATCTATAAAATTTAATCTCCCATAATGAAGAGGATGACAATTTTAAAATTCATGCCACTAATTTTCTCTTTCTTGTCATTCTTCATGGATATTATATAGTGAAATAAAAGTAGTATCTAGGCTTAACAGTGATTCTAAGAGAAAAATCACAGTAATTTTCTTTTTTCTCTTTTTTTTTTTTCCTTTTATTGTTTGAGAGGTGAAAGAGAGAGAGAATGCAGAGCAACCTCCATAATTGTGGATGGATGTGGGTGGATATGGGGCCACGCAGGGCAGGAACCAAACTGGAGGCCTCACACACAGAAGGAGAGAACCTTCACCGCCTTCTCAGCTGTTACCAGCTGCGCTGCCGTTCAACATATGGATTTTCAGGGGCCAGGGCCGGGATCTGATCCCTAGACCTCGCGGTTGCAAGGCAAGCACTCAACCTGCTGAGCCATCCTGGCTTTTCCAGTAATTTTCAGAACAGATTAACACAGGTAGTCAAAAAAACAAAAAGCGACAAGATTCAAGAGTACCTTCTGGTAAACTAGCCTTACTGATATTAAGGCCCAATTATCGATAAATGGACAAAGGCTTCTTTGGTCAGCAAAAGAATCACTTTATTTGTACATACCACTCACAAAGAAACTGTTTTAATTCAGTAAATATAAATCATTCCAGCAGTTCAAACTAATTCTATTTACCCAACTGCAAATAAATAAGTTTACCTTTTGGAAGGATAAGGTTTCAAGACAAAGTTCCTTTACAAAAGGAAGGAAACTGAATAGCAAGTGCTAAAAAATGGCATTTCATAAGAACTATTAATTGTTTACACAACTTAATGGTTTGTTATTTGGGATCATTTATGACAACTGGTACTCAAGTTTTTCAGGGTAGTCCATAAAAGACAAAAAGTATTGTTTTCCATTCTGTCCCAGTTAAGATAAATAACCTAAAATGAGATATAGTTGAGCATTTTTTCTAGAAAACTACCATGGTCCTAAAAAATCATGTTTAGAAAGCAAGAGGATAAGAAAAGAGATTCAAAGCCAAAACCACTTGTCACAACCTGTGGAAATTACACTAAATGATAAATGCAGAGAGGACAAAGGATGAAATGAACAAAAAGCGGGTTTGTACCTCCACCAGTACACTTAAAAGGATACACTCCCACAGCTACTGCGTCCCAAGGTTTTGCTTTTATTTCAAGGCGTGAAAATGATGAAGTCAGCTTGGTTCATCCTCCCCTCACCCAACCCTACACAGCAAATTATCCCAACCCATTCCTTCATTCAACAACTGACTGACTGAGCAACCAGTATGTTGAACAACCACATTGCAGAATGTGATCAAACAGAATTTCTTCTCCCTCTGCCCTTTTAAAAAATCTGTCAGGGGAAGCCGGGATGGCTTAGTGGGTTAGGCGCTCACTTTGCAGCGCAGGGGACGGAGGATCGAATCCCGGCCCCGGCCCGTGCGGAACCATGTGCTGAACTGGGAGCTCCCCCAGTTCAGTTCTCTCTCCGTCTCTGTATCTCTCTCTCTCTTTCTCTCCTCTGTCAAAAATAAATAAATAAAATATATATAAAAAAAATCTGTCAGCAGGACTCTCCCTTACTCCAAATAAAAACTTAGGCAGGTGCCAGGTCCTTTCTGTTCACTCTTAAGTAACTAGAGTTGTGTAAGCCATAAAACAACCTTAATTTGGAAACTAGACTTCCCAATCCCTCTGAATAATCAGTACTCCAAGTTTGGTTTGGAGTTCCATCCTCCCTTCTAAGACTAGGCTGGTTTCAGACCCAGGTCTTGGAGCAAGTGTGGGTCAGGCTTTCCTCCTTACAGCTGCTAATCCCCTCAGGTGTGAGGATGAAAGAAAGGAGGGAAAAAAAGGAATGAAAAGGTTCTTACTAACCTGGTTCCATCATAAGCTAGTCTCCCATTCTCTGGGCCTGGCAGATATCTAAGCTCATTCTTCTTTGTATAAACTGCTTTTTAGTGAGGTCTGGGAGATCCATTGCTGAAAATCTCTCTCTTCCAGGTCCCTTGACCTGGACAAATGTATCTCAACGCTGCCAACCTCCAGAACCCTTGGAATCTGGCATCTATTTCCAGCCTCTTGCTCCTGGTGGCCCTGTGTGTGGCTCAACTGATCAGACAGAACCCAAGAAGACACACTTCTCTCTTGTGTGTGGCTCACCTCTAGTGCACAGACAACGTTCATATAGCTTCTCTCAGTTCTATTAATGTTGCTGGGGCAGGTGGATCACAACACCAAAGCACAAAGAGACAGCCAGCCCATCCCTGGTCACCTAAGGTTCAGGAGCCCCACAGCACAGCATGGTACCCACCAGCTGTCCAGCCACAGAGGTGCTGCTCCAAACAGCCCCACTCCCATCCCACCAGGTTGGGGTAAGAGGACCTGAGCCTAAAATCCTCTCTCCCCTCCACAGTCTGACCGGTTTAGAAGTATGGGTCTGGTTTTCAAAACGACTCTGTCTGCCAACTCACACTTCCATTGAATTGGGGCCCTTAGTGGAAAATACAATTTTAAAATTCCATTACACCTCTCCTTTATAACCAGAGTGGCTAAAAAGGCTCAACTTATTGAGCAATAAAACCAGTGATTTTGTTTTTTCCAATAACTGCTACCACTAGCTGCACACAATGTACCGCATTTCTCTTAGAAAAGGAGCGGTTTTTATTCTCTAACCATCCCAAAATGTGTTAATTATTCTTGGCTATTAAAATAGTCTAGAATAGGGGAAGCTGGGATGGCTCAGTGGGTTAAGCACTCGCTTTGCAGCCCCGGAGCCTGAGGATCGAATCCCAGGCCCGGCACATGCGGACCCATATGCTGAGCTGGGGTGTGCCCCCAGTTTAGTTCTTGCCAGGGCCCATGCGGGAGGCTCCCAGCCCAGTTCCTGCCCTGCGCAGCCCTGCGCCCACCTATGGAGTGAAACTATATGGAAAACTAATGCTGTCAACTATGGAGATTGCTCTGGGCCCTACCCGTTCTCTCACTCTCTCTCTATCTCTCTCTGTCAAAAAAAAAAAACAACAAAAATAAATCTTTAAAAAATAGTCTAGAATATGCAGCACCACCTACAAAATATTCTTGTCTAAAAATAATTGAACCTGAATGTAATCAAGTTTCTAAACCTACTTACCGGCTTACAGGTGATATCAGAGACAGAGAAACAAGTTAAATGTCACCACTAGGAAACGATCAGTCAAGAGGGTAAACTTTCTTTAGAACAAATGAATGCTTCTCCATCAAATCAATGTCATGAAAAAACAAAAAGTGAAATAGGGGAACACCTACATAGTAAAAGAGATATAAAATATAGTAACCAAATGCAAAATGTGGGTCTTGATTATATACAAATTTAAAAAGCAACTGTGAAAGAATACCTCTGAAACAATTGGGGGAATTTGAACATGGATTGGGTGTTATATGATATTAAGAAATTAATATTAATTTTGTCAGAAGCAATAATGGCATAATGGTTTTTCTTTTAAGTCCTTATCTGTTAGAAATATACACAAAACTATTTACATGTGAAATGACAAAATGGCTAGGATTTGCTTTAAATATTTCCACAAAAATTTTTTAATAATTGGGGAAGCCGGGATGGCTCAGTGGGTTAAGTGCTCACTTTGCAGAGCCGGGGACCGAGGATCGAATCCCAGTCCCGGTCCTTGCAGACCCATATGCTGAACTGGGGAGTTCCCCCAGTTCAGTTCTCTCTCTGTATCTCTCTCTCTCTCTCTCTCTCTCTCTCTCTGTCAAAAACAATAAAAAAATTGTTTTAATAAAACAAAAGTTGGAGAAAGAATAAATGAAACAAGACTGGTAAAATGTTGATAATTGCTGAGGTTGGGTATGGGTTCATGAGAGTTCATTATATTCTACTTTTGTGTATATTTGAATATGTTCATAATAAAAAAAATTTTAATTCATACCACATTTCAATCTCATGTTCATTTCTAAGATCCCCTCCTCTCTGCAGAGCAAGCCAAGCTGGTAGTTCTAAAGTAAGGTGACCAGATTTTAACATTGGTAAAGCAGGACACCATTGACCAGGGGGGAGGGGGTTCTTGATTAAAAATTTGGTCTATCTCCCACCGTTCCCTAGCTTGTCGTGCATTTTTTCCAAAAATCGGGACTTTTTTAAAACGCCACGGGACGCGGGACAAATTGTTCAAAAGCAGGACGTCTGGTCACCCTGTTCTAATGGCTCAGAAGGGTGGGTGGAGGCAAAGGCAAGGGGGACTGTCTACTTTCCACATTCCTTCTCTCTTCCCTGTGCTGTGACAACAGAGCCGAGAAAGGCTAGGGGAACACTTTGCCATCAGTAATTAGTTGTCATTTCCTTTATTGATATCCTTTTCTTTTACATGACTGACACCCAGCACAGCTGACAGAGACAGGCTGATTGAGGCTCCAACAAGCCTTGGTAGCAAGGGGCTCTATCCTGAGAAGCAACCCTGGGCACTGAAGTCTCTTGTTAGCTCTGATTGCATCCTCTAGCTAGCGGTCCCAACCTTACTGACACCAGGGACTGGTTTCATAGAAAACAATTTTTCCACAGACTGGGAGGTTGGAGGGATGGTTTCAGGATGAATCAAGTGCTATATGCAGCTTAATTGTCACTTATCACTCATTGATAGGGTTTTGATATGAATCTGCAAGCAACTGATTTATGATGGTCTCTGTGCCGTCAAACCTCTCTGCTAATATGAATCTGTATTTGCAGCTGCTCCCCAGCACTAGCATCACCGCCTCAGCTCCCCCTCAGATCATCAGGCATTAGATTCTCATAAGGAGTGAACAACCTAGATCCTTCATAGGCACAGTTCATAATAGGGTTAGGATTCCTATGAGAATCTAATGCCACCACTGATCTGACAGGAGGCAGAGCTCAGGTGGTAATGCAAGTGATGGGGAATGGCTGTAAATACATATGAAATTTCACTCGCTCCCCCACTGCTCACCTTGGTTCCTAACAGGCAATAGACTGGTACCAGTCCATGCCCAGGGTTTGGGGACCCCTGCTCTAGCTGACCTCTAGCTAACAGCATCATGCCACCTTGCATTAATATGAGAGCCTTTTCACCCCCGTGATAGCCCAAGTTAGTCTTCCTTATGAAGGCCAAGGCCAATACTTGAGCCTTCTCTGAGTGGAATCCTACTTGCATCTCTCAAAGACCATGAATTTAAGGAACCTGTCTTACTTCCTCTCCAACTGGTTATACCACCATACCTTCTCTCAACAACGCTCTCCTCCACACTCCATTAGCACTGGAACAGCTCAGCAAGTCCTATAGGTCAATGAACACCCAATAAGAGAACACACAAGTGATCTTCAACTTCTTGGAGACCCTGCAGAATTTTATGAGCAATTCTCGTGCCCCCCCTCCACTTCAGCTCAGAAATATAAGCTCCAAGCCCCCTCAGCCTCTCTTTCCTCCTCTGGCCTTTCACAAAGGTTGTACTCAAAATCAACCCTCCTTCTCTAGCCTACATCTCAGCTGGTTGCTGGGAAAAGTCTGACAAACTAGTGCCCCTTCTTGTACTCAGAAATTGATTTGGGGTTGCTCTGGACTTTAGAAAACTTAAATTTTCACTCTCAACAGGATAACAGTTCTATTGTTGGGGCTGGGGGAAGTAGCATAAACTATGTCTCAGTTAGCATCTCCCACCAACCTGCTGCATCTATTAGGTATCAGGTTACTATACCAGCAATGAAAATACGAAGGCAAATAAGGCACACTCCCACCCGCCTTGGAATCACAAGGAATGAATCTGGATACAGGACCTGCCACTTCCCAGCTGTCTTGACTTGAGTAAGAAACTGAAGCTGATGCTGGAGTTAAGACTCTGTATCTGTAACCAGAAAATGACAGAAGTGGTTGAGAGGACTCCCAGATCCTAGAGCACTCTCAACCAATGACTGAATAAAACTGCTGGTAACGTATGAGTCTAGCTCTCCACAGTTAATTTGAAAGTAAAATAAAGAGCTGATTGCCATGCAAGATAAATAGATCCTTACAGGTGTGGCTGCGCTGAATGGAGCAGTGGAAAAGAATACACCACAGCCTGATTTCACTTGGCCAATGGGCTGGTGCAAGTCAAGGTCAGTCACAGCCTTCCTGGTTCAGGAGCAGGTGGTGTGCACAGGCCAGCACTGAGGCACCAGGCAGCATGTGGGTTGCAGATGCCTTCCTTAAATTCAATTCTCCTACTTAGTCACTCTGCCACTGGCATTTAGAATAATAATTAATAATCATTTCTAATGTTATCTCTCTGAAAAGCCTAGCCCTATTACGTGTTCTAGAACACAACATGGCTAGCTGAAAGGACTTTAGGACAACCCATTGCAATGGGCATTTGCCATGCTCTGGGACTTCGTGTATACCTTTCCTATACTTAGTAATCAATCACCTGTGAGCCTGCTGACCCGTTGTGTTTATTTTACCATCCTTTCTTGCATTTATGGTGAAACATTATCTCTGAACATTAAGTGGGAAAAAAAATTAGTTTTTACTTAAGTCATTGTTTTTAGGGGTAGCTTAGCCTGTACTCTAGTACAAGGGTTCCCAAACCCCAGACCACAGACCAGTACCAACCGGTCTATGGCCTGTTAGGAACTGGCCACACAGCAGGAGGTGAGTGGCAGGTGAGCCGGCAAAGCTTCATCTGTATTTATAGCCACTCCCCATCACTCACATTACTGCCTGAGCTCCACTTCCTGTCCAATCATCAAGGACATTAGATTCTCATAGAAGCACAAACCCTATTGTGAACTGCACATGTGCATTGGGCCCACCCCCACCCCCTCCCCACATCCATAGAAAGACCGTCTTCCACAAAACTGGTCCCTGGTACCAAAAAGGTAGGGAATTGCTTCTCTAATACACAAGCAAAATGAAGAGATTCTATTCTACAGGACTAACAGACCATGTCATCTCTGTACTACTTATAAATTTATATTTGTGTGTGCGTACATATATATGTAAGAGAAAGGGAGACAGACAGACAGACTAGACTGACTGACTGGCTGATTGACTTAAAACTGTGTTGTACATCCCACTCTAGCCCTGCATAGCCAAGTTCTCAAAACAGTGTCAGCCCTGCCTGTCTCTGTTTTCTCATCTCTCAATTCTTCAGTCTGATTTCCACCTCCTCTATTCCACTCAAACTGTTCTTCCTGAGGTCACCCCTAATTTCCTTTCCAAAGCCCTGATTGTCAAATGCCTGAGAAGTCAGGTAAACAGAAAGACAACAGCCTGGAACTGCATCACAATGATTATAATTATTGATTGTATCTAGATGAACAACTTTATTCTACTGCCCACCAGGAAAACAAAAAACAAAAACATTAAATCTTCTGTGGAGGAAGAGTACAGCATCCAGAGATCCTGCAAATTTCCATGCACAATGCCAAGCATTTAATAAAAAATTACAAAGCATGACAAGAAACAAAAACAAATGACTAAAAATTAAGAAAAAATGGATAACATATAGACCCCAAGTGTAATAGCTAGGTGATCTAGATATTGCAATTATCAAAAAGAAATTTTAATATAACTATAATTACTAGAAAATAAATTAAAGATGAAGAAATTTGTCAGATGCCTGGAATCTATGTAAAAGAATCAAGTGGAATTATAAAAATTGAAATGAAAAATCCAATAGATGAGTTTAACAGCATGTTGGATATAACACAAAAGAGTTTATTTTTTAATGAAAGAGGTATCAATAGAAAATATTCAATAGAAGCACAGAAAGGGGGAAAAATTGAAAATACAGAAAAGAGCTTAGATGGCACATGAGACATGTGTAAAAGAACTAACATACATGTAATTGGAATCCCAAAAGGAGAAAAAGAGGAGAGAGAAGCAATAGCCACAGAAATAGTCAAGAAGAGTTTTCCAAAACTGTTTAAAGATATTGAGCCACAAATCCAAGAAGCTCCATGAACCACAATTAGGAGAAATATAAAGAAACCACACTTAAATCCCATCACAGCAAAACTGCTGAAAACCAAATATAAAGAAAGAGAAGGTCTTGGGAGCATCTAGGATTGGAGGTGAGTGGGGGAGATAGTAATGACACATATAAATAGCATGTTAATAGTTTCGTGTTCAATTATGAAATTTTGATAGCCTCTCTTGTCCACTTAGCTATTAAGTGAAACTAAGGATAAAAGGTTAGATAATGCCTTCTTGAAGTCTTAAAGTTCAATTTTTTACTTATTAATTTGGGGCTGAATTCTGCAAGATGCCATTTGGGACATATAAATTCCGTTCTTCCCTTTTTTTTTAAGTTTTAAATATCTGTTTTAAATACTCTATAAAAATAAAATATTTGTATTAAATTCTGATGCTTCTCTAAGTCCTAAAATGAATATTAAAACACATCAGCTATTGAATATCAACAGTATACTAATATACATATTCTCATAATTTCACTTTCCAGGAAAACAAGGCCCATAAAATAAAGTACAAAAATGAATTATTATTCCAGTGTGGTGAGACTGATTTCTTAATATGTAGATAGAGAACTTTCTTGTTGATATTTAATATTGATATGCTTATCATAATTTCAAAAGGTTCAGAAATTTATCTTCATTTTTCCATTGACTTAGGAAATTATTCATCCCAGTTGAACAGGAAAAGAAATCAGATGCAAAAGCTTAAAAGTAATTTTATGGTAATAACCTCCCAGCCCAGCTTCTGTTTGAGCTATCTATCTTACCCAAGTGAGTCCTGGAAATGCTTGGCCAGAAAAACAAGGCTTGAGAAGACAAGTGGTCTATCACTTAGCCTTCCCTCAAGAAGACCATCACTGTTACTAGGCACTATGGCTGATTATATGTTCCCAGTTACTGGGATTTTAGATATTGTCCTGGTAAATGATAACATAATAGAAAAATGTGACTTAAACAGGGGTGGCGAACCTTTTGGCAATTGAGTGCCAAAGTTTATGAAATAAGAGTATACTCGCTCGACTCGCATGCCAACCCATTGAGTGAGATAGAGGTATCGATTATTTTTATGTCTATAAGAGCATAAACAATAATTTTTTAAATGGTATTTACAGCTCCGTGTGCCGAAATAATTGCTCCTTGTGCCGAAATAATTGCTCCGTGTGCCATTTTGGGCACACGTGCCATAGGTTCGCCACCCCCAACTTAGACCACTCAAAACCTGTAATGCACATTAGCATACTATGGCATGCAGGTTGAGAACAGAAAAAGTCAGTGCCCCTAAAAGTCATGACATTTTAATTCAAAGAACTTGAGAGCAACTACTAAAAAACAAAATTTTCTCTAGCTCATGTGTGAAGAACATCAAGAGTATTCACCTAACCAAGACATGCTCAATTGATGAATTCAACACCCACCCCCGACTGTCCCACCACCACCACAGTGATTGGTTTAGAGATGGACATATGACCCAATCAAAGCCAATGAGCATCATTCTTGATATTTGCTAGGAAGACTGAAAGAGAAGCATGCTCATCCTTCAGCTAGACTTAGATCTAGAGATCTAAAATGAAGCCAATTAAGGAAATGCAAATCAAAGCCACAATAAGATACCACCTCACACCTACTAGAATGGCTATTACCAATAAGACAGGAAACAAGTGCTAGAGAAGCTGTGAAGAAAACAGAACCCTTGTACATTGCTGGTGGGAATGCAAATTGGTACAACCACTTTGGAGGACAGTATGGAGATTCCTCAGAAAATTGGAAATGGAGCTAACATATGACCCAGCAATCCCCCTTCTGGGTATCTACCAAAAAAAACTTGAAAACCTTAGTCTGTAAAAACATATATACCGTACTATTCATGGTGGCCAAGTCATGGAAACAACCAAAGTGCCCTTTGATAGATAACTGGATAAAAAAGCTGTGGTATGTATATTTATACAACAGAATATTACTTGTCTATAAGAAAATGAAATACTGCCATTTGCAACAACATGTGGATGGAACTTGAGATCATAGTGCTAAGCGAAATGAACCAGACAGAAAAAGCTAAGAACCATAGGACTTCACTCATGAGTGGAATATAAAACTGAAAGCTACAAAGAAACAAAAAACCTTGTGGACACAGTCAATAGTTTAGTGGTTACCTGAGGGTAAGGAGGGAGGGAGGTGAGAGA
>PVKE010044974.1:0-12794 GCA_004027555.1 Craseonycteris thonglongyai | reverse complement strand
ATCATTCTGGCTGCGACCACTGTGAGGGTAACCATCTTCTCTTGCAGAATTGCTAGGGGCCACTCTGGGCAGGCAGGCCAAAATTTTGTGCAGTGGGGGGTGGTGGGGGGTGGGTGGTGGGTGGTTGTTGGTGGTGGTGGTGGTGGCACTGAAGAACCAGCACATGATTTCCTGTATACGGGGTCTGGGCCTGTGAATGCAGCAGAGGGTGAGGCAGGGTGAACTCTGCTTTAATTTCTTCATCTCTAAAGTGGGATAGTACAGTATGTGCCTTATACAGCTGTTATAGTGATTGAATTTATACATAAACTTGGAATAATTTAAATCCCAGATTATCTGCTGTCAGTTTTTCTGTATGCTCATGTTTTTGTGTTTTCTTATTCTTTTTAATATTACTAGTATTTCTCACATGCATCATTATCTTTGGATGTTCAGTCATGTTTTAAAAAGGTTCAGGTCACTACAGTTTCATCTGCTGTTGTCTGAATAGGATGATTTTCTGCTTAGGTCTCTCTAATGAGAAGAGTTTGACTGAGCTCTGTGCACTTTGGTAGACCAGGTACGTCCACTATCAGCCTTCCCTTTCGGGGCAGGAGAGCAGGAGTTGACTGTCAGTCAGGCTGTGGTTCCCTGAATGTGGTTGGCTTTCATACATATCATATCAATTTTATAGATTTTTCAGTTAATATGGCATTAAAGGGGAGTGGTGATGATATGCTAGCATGGTACATATTGTGAAAAGAATGTACAAAACACAAATAAAATCTTTAGAGGAGTTCCGTATTTGATATGAGACAATTATTGCTTAAAGGTAAACTGGTTTTATCACTTCAAAATAATGTTCTAAGATTTTTTGAAAGTGACATACAATTGATGCTCTACAGTTAATAGTAATTATTGAATCATATGATTGTTTTTGTAGAATTTTTTGTAAATATTTTTGTAGCATTCTAGAATCACCTGTGATTTACTGTAGATTTTTAAAAATATTTTTTCCCTTGAGATAATGGTATGTGTATGGGCTACCCTCAAACTCTGGAACCCAGGAGAGGAGGAAGAGAAAGGGGAAGATACTCTTCAGTAAGCAAGCTCTAGGACCCAAAAATGGATAAGAATTTCCTGTCCAACTCTTGGGAGGTAGTCATTAGTTCTAATATTTCTCTGCTGAATTAGACTTCATAATTTCCTGTGATATCATTCGTTCTTTCCCCACTGCCTCCCCAGCTTGAATTAGGACTTCCTTTCAAGACTTCTGCCAAGTCTGTTTCCTTTTAGACCAATTTATAACTGTTTCCACTGAAGTTTCATAAAAAGAGCCCTGAATGAGAAGCCAGGATAAATAGATTTCAAAGGCCAACTTTCCTTCTTATATTTGATCGTACAAACCAATGTTCATAGCAAGCCTGCACTTTCTAAACAATTCACATTCTTGAAAGGTAGAAAGAGCTTCCTTACAAAGTAATGAGTTTCCTGTCCATTGAAAGTGTTCCAAGAGACATTTAAAAATCACTTGCTATATAAAGGGTCCAGCAGAAGTAACAACCCTTTTTTTTTATGAGCTGGCAATCTATACCAAATCTTTTATTACAAAATCATAAGCATGTAATTCTGTAACATAACAGTATCACACTCAAACACATCATACTACTTTAAAAAGGGCATTACTTCTGCAGGATGCTGTATTTATGTAATAAGAAGATTGGATTTAAAGGTCCTAAAAAAAAATCTCTCTGAACCTCAAAATTCAATGATTTCCTGCTTTAGTTTTGTGGAAAGAAAGGAGAAAGGGAAGAAATGAGGAGGGGAAATCCAGCCTTGCATGGATTTCAGCCTTGGTCTCTGGAGTTGCTCCAGGCTCTCTGAGATTTTGCTCTGTCTGTTCATTCTGACTCCATACATAAATGTACACTTTCTTGGTCTAGTAGTTCCCCTCCTCTCATCTTTTGTTTTGCTTTCTGTCGTTTCAGTTACCCACAGTCACTCATGGTCTGAAACTGTTACATGGAAAATTCCAGAAATAAACAATTTATAAGTTTTAAATCATGTGGCATTCTCAGTAACATGATGAAATTTTGCACTGTCTGTTCCATTCCACTCAGGATGTGAATCATCTCTTGGTCCAGCATATTCATGCTGTATATGCTACCCAGCCATTAATCACTTAGTAGTCTTCTCAGTTATCAGATTGACTGTCATGGCATCGAGTACTTGTTTTAATTGTTCTACTTCATCATTAGTTATTGTTGTTAATATCTCACTGTGTCTAATTTGGAAATTAAACCTCATCATAGGTATGTATGTATAGGAAAAAACATAGTGTTGATGCATCTTAATTTACGCTACGTAGGGTTACAGCTTGATAAACCCATCATAATTTGAAATATTGTAAGTAGAAAATGCGTTTAAGACACCTAACCTACCAAATATCACAGCTTAGCCTAGCCTACCTTAGACATGCTCAGTCACTTCCATTATCCTAGAGTGGGATGAAATCATCTTACACAGTGAATATTCTATAGAGTATTGGTTGTTTACCCTCAAGATGGCATGGCTGACTGAGAGCTGCAGCTCACTGAGGCTGCCCAGCAATGCGAGATCAAAATTCACAATCTATAGAATAGTTTCTACTGAATGCATATCGCTTTTGCACCACTGTACAGTTAAAAACTTATAAGTCAGGGACTCTCTGTATGGTAATATTATCTGCAGTTTCAGGCATCCACTGAGGGTCTTGGAACACATCCCCTGACAATAAAAAGGGGCTGCTGTATCTTTCCATTGCCACCCCCCCCACACACACTATATCCATGTAAGTATCCTTAAGTCAAAGGTATATGGAGGTATACCATTAGCTTGGTGCAAGATTTCTTTGAATTCTTGTTCTTTATTTAAAAATACCTGTGGGACTTTAAAATTATACTTCATCATTTATGTGTTTTGTTTTTAATATAAAATAGTATTTTAAATTATACATCATTGTGGTCAGGGAAGATGAAGAACTTGACTCACTTTTTCTGGGAAGATTTGCCTCTGGTTTCTTCTTGTACACAAGGCAAATTCACGCTGCTTAAGAATCTGCAGTTCATACATTGGACTGGCACTCAGGATTCAGGTTTATTATCCATTATTTAAATAACCCCCCTTCCGTTCATTCATGCTTCTCTTTTCGTTCTGTGAAGTGTTTACAATGACATTTTAGTAGAATTATTTCAGAACCTGTCTTAACTCAATCAGAATGTGCCTCACTGAATTAACATAATCCTTGCCCCTGAAAAGGGTGTTACATTTTGCTACAGTTCATAATGTGCTTTTGGAGAAGAATTGTGCATTTTATACAATATGTCAAGGACAATTTCAAAATGCATAACATCATCAATCTCACTGACAATATCTCTAATGGCTTCACTCTGTAGTCAGAGTTTTGCCAAATGAACGCTAAGACTCAGACCATCACACACCTGCTCCCTGCCTGTTGTTTCTGATGTATCATCTGTTGAAAAGACATCCAAGTTTAGGAAAAGAATTCATCCTTGAAGCATTTCTTCTCTAATTAAGTCAACAGATGTTGTGTCAAGTCTATACCTGGGGAATTTATTACTTCAGTTTAAAAAAATAAAATCTGTCTTTGTAATAATTTTTTTTGATCAATGTAGCCAGTCTCGTAATGACTGATAAGAGTCAAGATTTGTGATGGTTGTCATTTTCAACAAGTTTAATGCCACTTTCTAAGAAAGTGTTCACTTGAGTTATCATCTGGACTTCATTGCTTCCTGGTTGAGTGTCTGCTCTCCCTGTAGTGTTATGTGTGTGGTTGGCAGTGGGTGGAAGGGGCTGGTGGGACTGGACAGAGCTGGCCCTGCTCAAATAGGTTCAAGGAGGGCAGAAAATGGCTTCCATAGCCTCTGTCCTTGCCTAGAGGCAAAGAACAAACAGTACTCAGTCAAAGTTTGATGTTACAATACACAGCTAAACAAGTCCCAATGTCAGAAAGAGTCTGAGGCAAGCAACAGGTATCTGGTACAGCCTGTGGGTCAAAAAGCCAGTGAAAATTAAAACAGACGACCGTTAAAAAGAAGCAAGCAAAACAGTAATCCTGACAAGCAGGCAAAAGATGAGCTCTTGCTGCCTTCTGAAGTTTTAAAAGTCATAACAGAGGGGCACCCAGTGACCCATCAAGGCTTTAGTTTTGTTATCTATTTCATACTCTCCCTGCCTAATAAGGGTGTGACAAAGGTCAAATTCAATTTGTATATGAAGTCTAATTATTATTGTTGTTGTTAAAATTTGTGATATAATTGAGAACTATATGAAAACATAGATAAACTAAAAATCAAAACAAACAAAATTAAAAAAAAGAAAACATTCCAGCTCCATGGTGAGAATATTTTCTTTCTGTGTCAGAACAAAATAGGACAAAGCATTTTGTTGTGTTTTCTTTAAATTTAGTCTGCTCTTGTTAGTTTTTAACAAAGTATTTAACATCAGTGAATGCTGAGCATTTGTAATAGTTATAATTTCTGAACAAAGTATCTATTGTGGCAAGTTCTGGTGTATTCACAGATCAAAATTTATATACAACTAAAAATCCCAACATGAAAGAATTGGGTTTTTTTTAAACACTAGGACTCAAATTATCTACCTACTTTGACAGTTTTAGTGTCATGATTAAATATTTTATGATGATACTACTTAAGATAAAATGTAAAAGCTAATTTATAGTGGCAGCTCTTTATGTAAAAGCTTCCCAAGCTGATTTATTACCAGGTTGAAGCATGCCAGTGAATGCAACCACATCTAAGTAAAAATAATTTACAGTTTTCTTCCATACTTCTAGTCAAACAACTTCTACTAAACAATTTTTATGAAAAGCAGGATCTTTAATTTTACAAGATTCCACTTTATTTTCCTATTATATCTCCTTTAGTTCCAGTCTTCAATTCAATTTAGTACCTGGTATGTTCTGTACTAACTAATAAATTTGGAGCACTGTGCTCAATTATAATTCTTTTTCTGCTAAATTTATTATGTCACATCATCCTGAAAGGACTTTGGGGAAATCTCTCTCTCTCTCTCTCTCTCTCTCTCTCTCTCTCTCTCTCTCTCTCTCTCTCTGACACACACACACACACACACACAGAGTCATTTAATTGTATGTTTAGTTGGGATAGAATGGGTTAAGGATTGCTTCTAATGCTTTATTTAAGTTACATAAAATTATTCACCAATAGAATTAATAAAATAAAGCACTGCAATTATAATCTAATCTGTAAATCCAGAAAATCTGGGTAGTGATAGATGAGTATTATTTCTGAGGCTTAAAATGGTTTTTATAAGTAAATGGATTTTAAGGATTATTAAAGGGAAACAAATAACATGGGATTTTATATTGGTAGTAATTTATGTGACAGGACCATTAGAGGTGTTGTAAAATAAAGAAGAGAAGATGAAGCCAAGAGACTGCTATAAATAGGACAAAGAAAAGACAGTAAAGCTGCATACAAGCTGAAGAAGCCACTGCTTACGGCACACTACAGCATCTTATGGGACAGTGAGCGATACAGGAGGTGCTAGCAATAGCAGTATAGTAGGAGAGAAAGATGTCTTTGGTGACAACATTTTGGTAGGAAGGAATGGAAGAAAATAGGGAAAAGATTAAGGACAAGACGGTGATAGTATTGAACCAAAGAAAAAAAAAAAAACCCACCAAAATATGTCATGGATATAACTCTTAGCAAGTAAAGACCTTGTAAAATGGAAAAATAAAACATAATAGAAAAAAAAAAAAAAGAATTTGTTATCAAGTTAAAGTATTTACATTTTATTTCATCCAGAAAGTATTTGAAATGGATTATTCAAAAATAGAATGAGGGGCTCTACCGGCAGCACTGGGCAGCAGAATGGGTCACAGGAAGCTCTCTGCTCCCAGGCATGGGCCTATGGGTTTCTGCCCGAGAAGCATAGCAGCCAGCGCCATGGGAAGGTGGAGAGCTTTCCCGAAGACGACTCCTCCAAGCTTGTCCACAGCATTCTGGGCTCTAAGGCTGGCATGTCCCACAGGGTGTGGGAGGTTGATAGGGCAGGGATCCAAGGTGAACAAGAAAGAGGTTGTGGACGGCACCATGGTGGTGGTGGGCATCGTGGGCTACGCAGCAGCCCCTTGAGGCCTCCGTACCTTCAAGACCATCTTTGCTGAGCTTATCAATGATGAGTGCAAGAGGCTTTTCTGTAAAAATGGGCAGAAATCTAAGAAGGCTTTCACCAAATACTGCAAGAAGTGGCAGGATGACAGTGGCAAGAATCAACTGGAGAAGGACTTGAACAGCAGGGAGAAGTGCTGCCAGGTCCTCCGTGCCATCGCCCACACCCAGATGCTCCTGCTTCCTCTACACCAGAAGGCGGCCCATCTTGTGGAGATCCAGGTGAATGGAGGCACAGTGGCTGAAAAACTGGACTGGGCTCATGAGAGGCTAGAGCAGCAGGCCCCTGTGAACCAGGTGTTTGGACAGGATGAGAGGATTGATATCAAGAGGTGACCAAGGGCAAAGGCTACAAAGGGGTCACTAGCCACTGGCACACCAAAAAGCTGCCTCAAAAGATTCACTGAGGGCTACACAACGTTGCCTGTATCGGGGCCTGGCATCCTATCAGGTGGCCTTCTCTGGCCCGGGCTGGGCAGAAAGGCTACCGTTACTGCACTGAGATCAACCAGAAGATCTACAAGATTGGGCAGGGCTACTTCATCAAGGACGGCAAACCAATCAAGAACACGCCTCCACCGATTTTACCCTGCCTGACAAGAGCATCAACCTTCTGGGTGATTTTGTCCATTATGGTGAAGTGACCAGTGTCATTGTCCAAATGTATAGCCTTCTTTTGATCTGACTTGATCTGAGGACATGGGTTCATATTTAATGTTTGTGCTGAGTACTAGGACACATTTGTGAACCAACAACTATAGTCCCTGTCTTCATGGAGCTTATATTTTGATAGAGGAGTCAGAAAACAAAGGACAAAGGACAAAACATAATTACAAATTGTGATAGATGCTAAGAAGAAAATTAACACTGCTAGTCAAAGTTAAAAGACTAGCAAAGTGTCCTGTTGTTTCAATGGTATCAGGGCAGGCCTTTTTGAGAAAATGACATTATGAGGAGAACTTGGAGTATATAACTAGTGAATGGATGTATAAGACAATCTTTCCTAGCTACCACTCTGCCAGATTTTTAATATGTACCATTTAAACAGAGTGTTTAAGACTGTGAATTCGGGGAAGCCGGGATGGCTCAGTGGGTTAAGCGCTCACTTTGCAGCCCCAGAGACCAAGGATTGAATCCTGGCCCAGGCCTGTGCGGACCCATGTGCTGAACTGGGGAGTATCTCCAGTTTGGTTCTCACCGGGGTGAAGACACTGGCCCAGTTCCTTCCCTGCGCAGCTCTGCACATCCTCACTCCCATCTGTGGAATGAAACTATGTGGAGAAACCAATGATGTGCAACTATGGAGACTGTTCTGGGCCCTCCCCCTTCTCTCTCTTCTCTCTCTCTCTCTCTCTCTTTCTCTCTCTCTCTCTCTCTTTCAGTCAAAAACAATAAAAATAAATCTTTAAGACTGTGAATTCTAGGCAGTTGACCAGGGATACAGGCATTCTATATGGTAATTAATGAATTTTCATGAATTTTAAAAACTAACAAACTGGTGATATAGTTAAGATCATATTATAAAAATTAATAAGTTTAAGCAATAAGTCAGCTAAAATAAAAATTAGAGATATGCTATGGACTGCATTGTGTTCCCCCACAATAATTCATGTCTTCAAGGGCTAAGTCCTATGTGATGATATTTGAAAATGTGGCTTTTGGGGGGTAATTAGGTTTATATGAATCTGTGAAGGTGGAGCCCCTTGATGGGATTAGTGTCCTGATAAGAAGAGACATTAGACAACTTGCTGTCTATCCCCATAACCCATGTGAGGACATAGTGAGAAGGCGGCCTTCTGAAGAAATAGTAGGATTTAGAAAGGAGAGTCATAAGATATAAAAGAAATACCAAAATGTGTATCAGATGTTTGTTTTGGGGATTTATTGTCCTACTGACAAAGGTGTAGTGAGTCCAAGTCTTTCTTTGATGTTCACAAGGGTCTCTGGATCTTGGAAATGACTATGAGCCGCCCTGCACTGGGCAACCTGATTCTTAGAAGCCACCAGACTGCACAAAACTACTACCTACTAGTGTTGAGGGATTCCCTCAATCCACCTGCATATCAGTAGATAATGATTCTCCTTAGATCAATAATGCAATAGAGTAGCATTTTTTAATTAGTTTATTTTTATTAAAAAATATTTTTTTTTTTTGCGTAAAAAGTTAAATGAAAACAAGTATACAATGAAAAGCAATTCTCCTGATCCTGGTTGCAATGTCTTTAACCCCCATTCTCCAAAGGCTACCAGTGATAAACAGTTTCTTGTGTATAAATTAAGTTATACTTAATGCATACACAAGTATTGATATTTGTATTACAGCCATGCATCACTTAATGATGGGGATATGTTCTGAGAAATGCATTTTAGGTGATTTTGTCATTGTGCAAATGTCATAGAGCACACTTATACAAACCTAGATGGTATAACCTACCACACACCGAGGCTACGTGGGATAGCCTATTGCTCCCAGGCTACAAACCTGTACAGCATATCACTGTATTGAATACTGTAGGCAATTGTATTGCTTACAGTAGTCAATGGTATTTATGTACCTAAACATATCTAAACATAGCACAAGTAATAAAAATACAGTATAAAAGATTTTAAAAGGTACACCTGTGTAGGGCACTTACCATGAGTGAATGGACCTTGAAGTACTGAAAGTTGCTCTGGGTGAGTCAGTGAATGAGTGGTGAACGAATGTGAAAGCTAGGACATTACTGTACACTGCTGTAGCCTTTATAAACACTGTCCACTTAGACTACCCTACATTTATTTTAAAATAGTGCAGCATTGCACTACAATATTATGACAGGGAAGTGTCACTAGGGGATAGGAATATTTTAGCTCCATTGTAATCTTGAGACCACCATTTTATATGCTGTCTGTTGTTGACTAAAACATTATGTGGAACATGCCTACACACACACACACACACACACACACATGCACACTTATATACAAATGGCAAAACTGTTAAGTAATATCCTGTGCCACCTTTTCTTTCAATAAGCAATATGTCTTGGAGGTCATAACACATTTTATGTAGCTTTATTGATTTAACTGTTTCCCATTGATGCTTCTATTTTTATTTCCAGTCTGTGTTATCAGTAGTACTGAAATGAATATTGTGCATAAATACTTTTGTGTACATTGTTTGTATAGCCAGAGGATAAACTAAATCAAAATTCCTGGGTTAAAGGAGATACACATTTTAAATTTAAATTTTTATTTTTTCCACATATTTCTTAATTATATCACAAATTTTAACAATTGTAATAACACTGATATATTAAACCTCACATTTATTTGTTATTTTATTATTAAATTTGTTGGGATGACATTGGTTAGTAAAATTATGTAAGTTTCAAGTGTCTAGTTCTATATGTTGTACTGTGTGCTCACCACCAAGTCAACTCTCCTTCCATTACCTTATATTTGATTCCTCCATCCTCCTTCCTCTTTTACCCTCTAAATTATTGTCTATGTTCATAAGTTTTTGTTTGTTTGTCTGTCTTGTTCCTTTGTTGCTTTCAGTTTTATATACCATATATGAGTGAAGTCATATGGTTCTTGACTTTTTCTGTCTGATTTATTTTGCTTAGCATGATAATCTTAAGGTCCACCCATATTGTAACAAATGGCCATATTTCATTTTTTTTATGACCAAGTAATATTCCATTGTGTACATGTACCACATCTTCTTTATCTAATCATCTATTGAAGGACACTTTCATTGTTTCCATGTCTTGTCCCCCATAAATAATGCTACAATAAATATTGGAGTACATATATATTTGCAGATAAAAATTTTCAGACTTTTGTGTGTGTGTGTAAATACCCAGAAGTGGGATTAGTGGGTCATATGTTAACTCTATACTTAATTTTTTGAGGACCTGCCATACTGTTTTCCATAGTGGTTATACCAAATTACATTCTCACCAGCAGTGTATCAGAGTTCCCTTTCTTCCACAGCCTCTCTAAAATTTATTATTTGTGTTGTTGATTATAGCCATTCTAACAATTGTGAGGTGGCATCTCCTTGTGGTTTCGATTTGCATTTCCCTAATAGTGAAGTTAAGCATGTTTTCACATATCTGTTGGCTGTTTGTATGTCTTCTTGAGAGAAGTATCTGTTCAGGTCCTCTGCCCATTTTTTAACTGTATTGTTTTTTTGTTGTTGAATTGTGCGAGTTCCTTATATGCTTTGGATATTAGTCCCTTGTTTGACTTCCCATTTAAACAATTACCAGATACCTTCCAAAGAAGAAAGATAAATTTATATTCCCACCAATAACAGATGAAAATGCTTATGTTGTCAAACTGTTCTGTGAATGCTTTACTTAATGTATAACAACTTCAGTAAGAGTTATAACTAATATTCCTCTTTTAAAACTGAGTTAATGGAGGCACGAGGAGATGAAGCAATTTGACAGAAGTCACACAGAATTAAGTGACTATGTTGAGAGCTGAGTTGAATAGTCTTCTTTCTTACCCATTAGGCTATGGCCTTCCTGAGTTTTAGTTTTAGCTCTCTCAGTTAAAGTCAATGACCTTAGCCAAGTTATTTATCTCCTATCTATAATTTCTGTATATTTAAAAGAGAGATACAGTTGATAGGAGGATTAAAAAAAAAAGCAATATGAGAAAAATTCTGCGCACAAGGGGCTAAGTTCTCTTCCTCCCTGTTAGATAATACATGAATGATAGGGAAGAATAAACCATCATTCCAGCTAATTCTTTCCAATGACATGCAAGTTAAAGAAGCAACCATGACCCTATTCAGTGTTAATACTATGGCAGCAAAGTCAACAAAAATGAGGATTTGTAGCATTACTCCCCTCCCTATCTCTCAGGTTCAGTGTTTATAATTGATTAGTCTTACTCCAGCTTCTTCACGAGATCATAGATTTCTATAACCTCGTGAAGTAGATTTCTAGTCCCTAGAAACCAGCCTAAGTAGGAGTCATTTGAATCTCCTGAAACTGGTTTCCTCACCTATTCAGGAAATAGCTCAACAGTCTTCGGCTAATAACAAACCTAGAGCAAATGTGAACCTATGAAGAAGAATTCAAGGGAATATATTTATGTTGTGACTTAAGGTACACAATGACTCAGAGAAAATTTTATAATGCCGAGTAAGATCTACTCAGCAAAATATTGTCACACACCCCACTTTTAAATTTTGTTTCTTTTAATATGATAAAGTAGCTGAGTCAATAGTTATTGAATAGCTCTTCTTTTCAGAGTGGATTTTAGGAATAAGCAATCCAAAGAGAAGTCCTTGCTTCTCACATAACAGTTTAGAAAAGTAGGATCCATGCTCTGATGTGCAAGGGCTACCGTGGGAGTAGAGCCTAGGCTGAGGCTACAGTGACTCAACTGTATTCATTCTTTCTGGCTGATGCTTTCAAGATCCAACCTTATTCCCTTGTTTCTTCTCCTCTATGGGCTTGGGTAGAATAAAGATTACCATAGTAAAACTGTGTTACTAGAAACTGCTAACCTCCCATGGCAATGCAGCCTTGAATGGACCTTCTCTTTAGCAGCCACAATCCAGGGACAACCCCAGGGAGATGATTCACACTTTTCTCCTTCAAACGTGTTCCCTTCACAGTGTGCATGGTATCATATATAACCTCACACTGTGTCCAGTCTCTCCTCATTTCTGAGTAATGAGGAGAGCTCAGTAAAACAGTCTAAAAACAGGAAGCAGGACATTTAGACATGGCTGAATTAACAGAATGGCTGTGATGTGACTCAGAAAACTCACAACCACATAAAGACATCAAAATAAAAAAAATCACTGATTTTTTACAATCAGGTTATAAAACAATAAACACCCTGACAATTACACTAACTCTATACTTCACTTCTTACTCTCACCTCATCTATTACCTTATACCTGTGAGTCTTGATGCTATCCTAATCCCTGTCCCATCTACATATGCTGCCTACCCCATTTCCTCTACTCCAATGGTATAACCAGCAGTGGCGTGAGACTCAGATATTTATCCATTCATTTTTCCAGCAAATATTTAATGGGGCCAGGCACTGTTCAAAACAGTAGAGTGAATTGCTTTTTCTTTTTCCTTCCTCTTTCCCTCCCTTCCTTTCTTCCTTCCAACACTGACTGCTAATACGAAAGGAGCATTGACTTCAATAATCTGATGAAAACTGACATTGCACTTAAAAGTCTTTACCTGAAAAATTGTTAATCAAGTATGGTGGTAGAATAAAAGTGTTTATAAAGTACTTTAAAAACACTTTAAGGGGTTCCTTAAGATGTCTCAGAAAACAAAACAAAACAAAACAAAAAACAGGAAAGTAAGAATGAGAAAGGGTGTAGGAAACAATTAATTTAACCTGGGACAGTGAAGGGAACACTTAAGATGACTTCTGTGCAGCAAAACCAGTCCCAAAGTAAGGTCCAGAAATAAGTATGCAATAAAAAGAAGTGTGTGTGGTGTGGGGCTCAGGGAGGTAGAGTAATTTCATAGACTGGATAGTGTCCTTGAAACTGGAAGAATGAACATAAAAATTGGCTAAAAAAAAAAAAATCAATTAGTAATTTTGAAATAGAAGGACACTGTA
>PVKE010044973.1:0-12796 GCA_004027555.1 Craseonycteris thonglongyai | reverse complement strand
GTGTGTGTGTGTGTGTGTGTGTGTGTGTGTGTGTGTGTGTGTGTGTGTGTGTGTGTGTGTGTGTGTGTGTGTGTGTGTGTGTGTGTGTGTGTGTTTCTCTCTTGTAGGTGCTCATGACGGTTCTCAAGTCATTTCTTTGTATAACAGCTGCATCTTTGGGCCCTCCACTTACAACACCAACCTAACGTATGAAATTTCAAGTGAGAAAAATCTTCATAAAGTTTGAATAATGTTACAAAAAGTTCTGAGCACTTTCAAAAATGCTTCTCTTAAAATAAAAATTACACCCATACCCATGCCATTGGCCAAGGTGAGGATTTCTCATCTCTCCAAACAAAAGTTTTGAAATAATTATATTGATAAGGTAATAATAATAGTGACAACAGCACCGAACACATTAGGAATATGTATGTCCTAGGTAATATTCTAAATGCTTTACATACATTAACTCATTTAATTGTCGTAATTTTATGAGGTAGGTACTATTATTACTTCATTGTATAGAGTAGTAAAATGACAGATGAAGAGGTTTACTCACATGTGCAATATTAAGCACCTACAAAGAGGCAGAGAGTGGATTTGAATTTTGTTGGTCTAGTTATAGATACACTAACACTACACTTTTAGAAAAAGAATGATCATGCAACCCTGCTCATTATAACGATTAGTAACATGGCATGTTCAAGGTCATACTACTAATAGCAAGAGTGTGTGTTTGTGTGTATTTATAGTTTATAGTTTAAGTAACTCGATAGTCATTTAAATAATATTACCTGGATATTAACAAATATATATTTTTGTGAAATTTCTTTTGACATGTGATATACAAAATTTTTCCTCCAGTTTTGTTAAAAATAACTGACATATTTATGTCAAATATCTAATAAGTTATGCATTTACTACTATGAGGAGCTAAGCCTTCATAATCAGAATTGTAGAAATTTAGTATACATAGCTATTAAAAAGAAAGAGAAATAATAAGAAATAAGTCAATTATAAGAATATTTATACTTTAAGTATTTTTAACCCAAGTTCATATGTTAGCAACAATTTCAATCATCTTTTCATTTATAAAACATTATACTGTGATACATGCTAATTATATGCTACCAGAATGAATAAAGATTGTTTTCAAAAAGCATGCATTCAATACATTATTATTACTGTATATACCCATATGTATGAATCTCAAAAAGACAACATGAAATATAGGAAAGCATGCAGAATAATACATATTGTATGAATCTATTTATATAAGTTAAAAAAAACTAATATAACTAAAATATGTTAGAGTAAACATGGTAGCACGTGGGAAAGAAGGGAGAGGGCAAAGACCAAGAGGACAGTGAAGGAGATCTTGGGTTACTAATGAAGTTATATTATTAATATCCATAGCAGTGGGTCACAGGGGATGGCCTAATTTGTTATAATGTATCTAGTTAATTTCTTATGACTTGTGCAATTTTCTGTATGCATAGTTTGCTTAAATTGATATCTTAGATAACATTCATTATTAATTAACTTAGTATGCATTTCTTTTTGCCTTTTATTACATCAATAATATATGATCCCTAGGGTTGCAAAAATAATTAAAATCAGATCTCAAAGAAGTATGGGAGTGGTGAGAGACAAGGACAGAAATACAGTGTGGCATCATGACAACAGGTTAGCTTAGGAATGATGTGAATTTGGGAGTACATCAGTCCTCAGCTCAAAAATTTGCTCCATCACTTCTGAATTCGGGATTTGCCTGCAAAAATGGGCTTTTGAGAGGACTCAGTGAAATTCACCATTGGACTTCCATCAACATTAATTCTCTTACCCCACCACGATTTATAAAGCTGCATGCAAACATGCACAAAAAGTGATTGACTTAAGCTCAAAGGATAGAAGAGGGTTACAAACTCTAATATTCTAGACATGACAACTGAGCGAGAACTTGAAGCAAGAGCTGAATTTAACCACATTTCAGGGAACAGCTCACATTTCAGGAAAACAAAAGGACACACAAAGATACCAAGCTATTCCAAGTCCAGGAATATTTAGTAGCTCTTTGTGGCTCTGTGTGGAGGAGGAGTGGAGAGCCGCAAAAGGAGAAGCCAGACAGGTATGTTTAAACCAGGCTGTGAAGGGTCTTCTACACTAATACAGGAGTGTTTTGCTTGGTTTGATGTTATCCTATAATTATGGGGTAGAACATAAATATCAGGCTCACCTAGATCCTCGAGATGTGAGAAGTATCACCTCAAACCTCCCTTCCGAGTCCTCGGAGGTTCAAATACCTCCTCAGTTTTATGCCAAATCACTGAATGCAACTGTGACTTGTTTCTCACCGCATTAGCAAGTATGAAACTGAGACTACCCTGGCTTTCACATGACCCCATCCTGAACCAAAAAAATATAACCGCTCCTTCCCAGAAAGCACTTGTGACTCTAGTTCTCTTCTCTAAACACTGGGAAGATCATGAGGCCATTCACTGCACTGCATACAACATAAATGCATACAACTTCATGTTCAATATCAGATATTTAATTTTTAAAAAATGTTGCCTCATACCAAAAGAAATGTGGGGTTTAGAGGATTTCTTTTCTTGTTTATCCATTTGAGAATGCAACTTTGACCAGTTAAATATTGTTTTTAAACAAAATAAACCATCAAAACATAGTTTCTCTGGACAACATTGTATTTGATTAATCACAACGTGTTATTCATGAAATTAAAGTAAAACAGATTTTAATGTTAGTTTATTACTGGTAAGTCAATTTTTACAGGGATGAAAGTTTCTATTACCTAGTCTGACCATGGTGGGAAATTTAACTATGGAATACGAAGGCTTTCTGGAAAAAAATCCAGCCACACATGCCTCTGTTTCTCAGATGACATAGCTGGATACTTTCCAGATAGCCCTCATATATTACAACAAAGCAACAATTATTCGCCTTTTGTGGTAAAAGAGTTGAAGAACCTAATGTTAATAGTCTTAAAACAAGTCTTATTTCAAATATTCCTTTTCTTGTTCAAATATAACTAGCACATCATTTTTAGAATGTTAGTCTAGTTAAAATCAAGTAACCATTTGGACCCCAAAATGAACACTGTCAGCAAACAACAAGAATATAGAAGCCCCTCTGCACCTTGAAACAGTAGTTCTTTACATTTTATAAAGCCCTCTGGATTGCTTTCTTGTCTGAACTTCAAAGAGATCTATCAGCTTAGATCAATTTTGTGGTGGCATACAGCACAATGAGAAACGAGCCGGACTCTGATGAAGGCCATGGAGAACCAACCTCTCAAAATGCTAAAAACAGTACAAGTTTGAGAAAAATCCCCCTTAGTGGTGCCATAAAATACCGTAGTTAGCCGTTACATTAAGATTGATTTAAGACCCATGAGTCATTTGAAGAAGTAACTGTTCACCACTGGTTTGTTATTTCTTGTGTGTTATACTAGCTGTAACCAGAATGTAAACACTGGGTCTTTAAAAAGTACAATACTACAATCCTCTTTCATGACAAGACGATGCATCCTGTACAAATGTACCCTCTCACAAAGACAATGGTGGAGTCTCTAACCTCCATAGATGCTGTGACTTCAAGAGTTAAACTATTAGAAAACTTCCAGAGGTGACCATAAATGATTTCAATATGAAAATAAAATGTGTTAATCCTTCTAGCACTAAGTAAAATTGTGTTTTTGGTTTCCTTATTCTATATTTACATAAAACATTTTTTTTTTCAAAATATGTCAGTTTGTGTTTAGTTCATAAATTTCAAAAAGAATTCAAGATGAGCCAAGACAGCACATTTTAATTTACATATGCTGGTGGAGCTAGAGCCTACAGCACTCTTTCTTTGCAAATTGAATTATATTTCTAAGTTTACTACACTCAGAGCCCTGAAATTAAACAGAATCCACCAACTTGACTTCTTTAGAAAGCCATGACTAGGAAGAAAGTGCACATCTGCATGAGGGCACATACACACAGACGTGATTCTAATTGGGGTGGACACAGTCTTCTCGTGATTGATGCCCGCACGATGTTTCTTCCTAGTTAGGCAAAAATGTTAGAAGTCAGCAATTTCAGGAAACAGAGACTGCCATGTACATTGCCAGATGGGCAGCTTGACAATATGAGGTTTTGATTCCTGCTTGGGAACTGTGTGTTCATATGTAGCATAAGCCTCGTTTGGATGGAAGGAACACAGAAAATAACTCCAAGAAAAAAGATGAATTGGGAAAGTGACTCAGGCAAAAGTGACATATTTAGAAATGCACAAAGCTTAAAAAGGGTAATACATAATCTAGAAAAAGACTAAATTGAAAGAAAAAAGATTTTTAATTAAATTCAACTTGGCAAATGAATGACACTAGCATTACACTGACAAGGCTCCTCCAGGATTATGCAATGCTACTTAAATGTCACCTTCATAGTGACCCTTTCGATGACTATTCTAAACTAAACTCTCCATTCCCATTGCATACACTCCACCCCATTTACACCTTAATTTTTCTCCACTGCACTAACATCAAACATACCATATATTTTATTAATATATTGTCTCTTAATGTTTATCTCTTCCTACTAGAATATAAGATCTGTAAAGCAGGAATATATTCAGTTTTGTTCACTTTTCAATATCCAGGACTCACAAATTTTTTGAACAAACTAGTGGTCTCATAATCATGTATAAATAAAGAATTCCCATTTCTCAAATCAGTGTGTTGGAGAAGAACAGCAAGATATTTTGTGTCCATTAAAACATATTATGAACTTATTTTTTCCAGCTTCATTGTTAATTATCAGAAGACTTTAGAAGTTGATTGCATTTATGTTAATTTTTCTTTTCTGTGCAATGTAAATAAAGTTCTATTGAACAGGTTTTTCCCATTCCTTTTTATATGGGATGATACTTCCCACTCTGAGGAATGAAGTCTTATAACACAGACTATGAGACAAAATCAAGTTGGGAACAAGCTGAAACAATTAGAAAAAATGAATAAAAGATATGTGATTACAGTTGCAGTTTCAGTAATGGCTGAGTAGGTTAAACTAAATTTACTCACCCACAAAGAACTATTATGTACCCTGGACAAATATAAAGAACCACTCTTTGAAGGCACTGGAGAGTGACTAAAAGCAGACATAAAATGGAGAGGATTCAACGGTTAGAAAAGGGACCTGCACTGGGTATTATGTGGGCAGATGAAGATTAATAGAGTTTTTCCACTGAAGGCACTGCCCAGGCATGTAAAACAATGAGCTAGATCTCAATCATAGACCTCAAGTAGAAAGCTACAGTTTTATTGGTCCGAGATGTAAGAGAATAAAGTTGCAAATTGCCCAAGTATCTAGAAATCGAAAAAGAAAAAAATTCCAGAAATGAAAGAGTCACACATAAAATTCTCCAAAATCTACACATAACCTTCCTCAATCCATGAAGGACCCAGGCGAGATGTTAGAGATCCCAATGGAAAACAGCAGCTATAAGGCCAATGAGACTAACATGGGAACCATGGAGTTAAAGTCATGCCAAGTTTTAAGGGACACATCTTATGAATAAACCCACAAGGCATAAGAGTTTCATCTTTGGACCATCTGTGACATCAACAAAAAAATAAAATACATACTTAAAAAAAAAGTAAAATACAAACTGTAAGGCATTAGGAAATAATATAATTGACTGCCGGAAGAAAAACTAACACTCTTCAGGAAAAGATAACAATGTAGTGTCTCTCCAATGTTTAATTCAAAATGTGTAGTATACTATAAAAAAAAAATTTTTTTTTTTTAAGAATTTAGTTAATTGTTTGAGAAAATGTGTGAGAGAGTGAGAGAGAGAGAGAGAAAGGGGAGAAGGACCAGAGCAGTCTCTATAGTTGTACATCATTAGTTTTTTTACATAGTTTATTCCATACAGGTGGATGAGGGGCCGCATAGGGCAAAACCGAATTGCGGGCCTCCCTCAGGGGAGGTGAAAAGCTTCACTGCCATCCTGGCAGTTACTAGTTGCACCACAGTTCAGCATATGAGTTTATATGGGCCAGAGCCGGGATTCAATGCTGGACCTCATGTTTGCAAAGTAAGCGCTCAAGCTGTTAAGCTATCTTGGCATCCCTTCAAAAGTTCTAGACACATAACTAATATATAGGAAACTTCTGATAAAGAAAAAATAAGTCTAGAGAAATAAACCTTCATGTATATCCAATAAATATTAAACCTAGCAGACAAGGGCGTTAAAGCAGGGAATGAAAATAACTGCAATGACTTAATGAAAAAGATGGTCCTAATAATCAAACAGATGGAGATATTCAGCAGGCAAGTAGAAAATATTTAAAATAGCAATCAAAACAAAATTCCAGAACAGAAAATAATAAATAAAAACCTGAAATGAAATTCAGAGCACAGTCTTAACAGCACATTGGAGATGCTAAAAGACAGGGTTGGTGGACCTAAAATTGGTCTCTAGATATTTTCTGAGGAACAGAAAGAAAAATGATTGAAGTAAAATGAACAAAGCCTTGTGGACAGGTGAGGCAATACAGAATGGCTTAATATGCATATAAATAATAATAGCAAAAAAAAAAAAAAGTCCATGGAAACACGGTAAAAATTTCCTAAAGTCGAAAAAATACATAAACTTAAAGCTCCTGAAAACGTTCTGAACCTCAGGATGCCAAATAAAAGAAAAGTCACCCTTTGATGCATCATGGCCAAACTTCTTAAAAAAAAGAGAAAGAAAACTGAAATAAACCAGAGAAAAAGGTAGACATAAATTATATCTACTTTCTACTCAGAATCAATAAAAACAGAATCACAGTGATTGTTAAAATGCTGAAAGGTAAAAACAAAACAAAACAACACAACAATTTTTTTAAAAATTACAGATTTATATATCCAGTGAATATACCCTCTAAAAATTAAGGTGAAATAAGGCTATGTTCAGAGGAAGGCTAAGAAAATTTACTGCCAAGAGAATCATACCACAGAAATGCCAAATGAACCTCTATGGGCAGGAGTGAAATAACACCAGATGGAAACCCCAAACTACAAAGAAATCAAAAGCACTACAAACAGTAGATTTATGAATAAATTAAAAATATTTTTTTCTATCCCAATTTCTTTGAAAAACTATTTTTTAAAGCAAAAGATTTATAATATTATAGAGTTTATTACATGTCAATATAAGGTATAAGACAACATTACAGAAAGGATAGTAGAGGTAAATTAAATTATGCTGGTGCCAAATTCTTAACTTTATTTTACTTAAAGTAATAAAATACTGATGTCAAGTGGAGAATTTTTCATTTAACTCTGCATGTATTTACCTAGCACCTTAAGTTTTTTTTGTTGTTTTTTTTTAATATATATTTTATTCATTTATTTATTTTGACAGAGGAGAGAGAGAGAGAGATATACAGAGACAGAGAGAGAACTGAACTAGGGGAGCTCCCAGTTCAGCATATGGTTCCACACGGGCCGGGGCCGGAATTCGATCCTAGGTCCCTGGCGCTGCAAAGTGAGCGCTTAACCCACTGAGCCATCCCGGCTTCCCCAGCACCTTAAGTTTTATAAACAATAATAGTATTGGGATACCAGGAGAGCCCAGTGGTTGAGCACTTGGCTTGCAATTGCAAGGTCCAAGGTTTGATTCCCAGACCCAGCCTGTGCAACCCCATATGTTGAACTGTGGAGCAATTATTAACCATTGGGATGGCTCAGTAGTAAAGTTTCCCACCTGCCATATGAAAGGCCACCAGTTTAGTTCCTGCCCTGTACAGTCCCACATCCACCTATGTGGAATGAAACTGTGTCACAACTAATGATGTACAACTATGGAGAATGCTCTGGGCCCTCACCACTTCTCTCTCTCTTTGTCTCAATAAAATAAAATCTCTTAAAAAAATAATAATAGTATAGCTTGAAAGCCAAAAGAGGAATTAGAATGGAATAGCAAGGTATATTTGAATTTATTCAATAGATCAGAGGATGAATATATGTATATATGTAATTATATACATATATATGACTAACCTGGAAGGTAGGAAAGAAAGCATAGAAGAATAAAGTAACATAGGGAAAAAGAAAAACTGAATGACAAAGTAATAGACCCAAACTCATCATATCAATAAATACATTAAATGTAAACTAAAAATTTTATTAGGTACAGACAATATAAGTACATTATTATGTTAGTAACATCAGATTAAAATTTAAAAATTTCCCTTCAAGATTGCTCAGATCTAAGAGATACACTACAAACATAAATATACATATAGGTTACAAGTACATGATTTGGAAAAAAACTATATACCATGCTACCAAATTAAGCTGGTATGGTTATATTAAGGCAAACACTATAGTAATCAGGACAAAGAATCAAGAATGGTGGTGGGGGATGCATTTTACAATAAGAAAAAAGTCAGTAATCTAATCCATATGTGCCTAATAAGAAAGATAGAAAATACATTAAAAATTAATAGAACAAAATGGAGAAATGACTAACCTACAATTGTAGTTGAAAACTTTTACATCTTTTCTAGTAACGGAAAGAAAAACTTCACGTTAAGATGTCCATCGTGCACAAAGTGATCTATAGAGCCAACATAATCCTAATAAAAATCCAATCACCATTTTTCTTTTGTATGTATTAACAAAGCTATTCTATTAATTTTAAATATAAAGAATGCAGAATAGGAAAAGCCGGGATGGCCCAGTGGGTTAAGCGCTCACTTTGCAGCCCCAGGGACCAAGGATCGAATCCCAGCCTATGGGGACCCATATGCTGAACTGGGGAGTGCCTCCAGTTCAGTTCTCACTGGGGTGAAGACCCCAGCCCAGCTCCTGCCCTGTACAGTCCCAACGCCCATGTGTGGAATGAAACTATGTGGAAAAACCAATGATGTGCAACTATGAAGACTGTTCTGGACCCTCCCCTTCTCTTTGTCTGTCTCTGTGTGTGTCTCTCTCTGTGTTATAAAAAATAAAATAAAATAAAATAAAAAAGAATGTAGAGTAGGCATAATAATTTTAAAAACCAAAAGGTGGAGAAATACTTTATGACTTTAAGAAGTTAATGACATAAGAACCAAAAAACTTTGGTATATTTGTTTTTGGCGTAACAAATTAATTAATGGAACAGAAGAGAAATTCTGGAATTAGAATCACATATATAAAATCAATTAATTTCAACAGAAGCATGAAGGCAATTAAATTGGGTTATGAAAATCTCTTTAACCAATCATACTGGAACTATAAGATAAACACATGAGAAATAAACTTTGCCCCTGCATCACATTACTCAAAAATTCTTCTTATATGCCTCATTCACTGAAACATAAAAGCTAAAACAATAAACCTTCTGGGAAAAAAGCACAAGCCATAAATTCATGACCTTACAGTAGACAGAATTTTTAGGACAAAAAGGGCACTGAAGAATATTTTTAATGAATAAATTGGACTTGACCAAAATTAAAACCTTCTGCTCATGCAGATATTCTGCAAATCAATAAGAAAAAGATAAAATGGTCCCCTAAATGGCCAAAACATTCACACAGAAAATGTACAAAAAAAAAAAAAAAAAAAGATTCATGAGCTCTTCTGGTCAAGATGGCTGAGGAAGTAAATGCTGTGCTGTATCCTCTCACAAACACATCGGAATGACAAATGAACTACAGAACAGCCATCATTGAGAATCGCCTGAAGTTTAGCTGCACAGAAGCCCTATACCTAGGCTGCCACAGAAGAAGCCACTTCCAGACTGGTCGGAGGGGGCTACAGATGCGAAGAACCCTGGTAGGATACAACACATGCGGTCATTAAAGACTGAGAGAAATATCTTGACTGCAGAGGTGCCCACTGAGGAGCAAGGGATCCCAGCCTCACACCAGTCTCCCCAGACCAAGGTTCCAGTGTCAGGAAGAGAAGTGCCCATAACCTTAGGCTGTGAAAACCAGCAGAAGTTACCGTTGAGTGAACATGTAGGCCTCTGCAGTCCTATGCTCTACTCTTAAAGGGACAACGCACAGACTTACTTGCTGACAGAACCACTCACTCTCTCTGAGCTTCAGCACTAGGACAGCAGTTTGCAATGGTATAGGAAAAAAGTGAATTATCTGGCTTGACGGTGAAGGCTGGAGAGGCAGCTTTCTCCCAGACATAAGTGCTAGTGGAAGTCACAGTTCCTTTGTTGAGCCCTCCCCTCACGAAGGATGAAGGCATGGGTGAGCACTATATCTGAGTCTCCATCAGCCTGGCCGATGCCGGTCATCTGCCCCACACCAGTGATTCCCTGAGACACTCCTCCATCCAACTTTAAAAAGCCCACTCTTGCCACTTTTCCATACAAATGGCTCACACTGAGGACTTTCCTAAACATCTCTTATAGGTTCACAAACCCCGAACAAGCAACCTCTGGCCCCGGTATGCCCCAAATGCCCTGCTGAGCAGCCCCGAGTGCAGCACTAGTGGCAGCTGGCCTCAGTCCACAGCTTAGCCTCTGCCAGGCACCTCCAAGTCTAGCACAAGTGGTAAGCATCCGAAGATTACAGTGGAGTGCATATCCTGTAGTCCCAGACAGGCATGGGCAGTGGTGGACCTTGGTCTAAAACAGAATTCTTCCCAAGAGGCCCCAGAAGGAAAACACTCAGTGGCCAGCTTCAGACCACATCAGATCACCACCCAACCACATCCATAAATGACAAAACCCAAGAGCATATTTGGCATGTATCAGAGCCCTGCTAAAGTGAATCCTACTCCATAGGGTCAGCCCCTGAACAACAGTACCTCCACTGTAGTCACTGCCAGTCCTCACAACCAATCAGCTAGCTGCAAGGTCAATCCCTTCCAGCTGTGCAAACGTCAACCAAGGCTCAACTACAACAGGAGGATGCACACAATCCACACAAGAGACACACCGAGAGCACCTGGCTCAGGTTGACGAGGGAGACTATGCAACTGGGCCATGCAAGACACCTTCAATGTAAGGACACTCTACCAAGACGGGGACACCTAGCAGCCCTACCTAATATACAAAAACACACACAGGGAGGCAGAAAAAGTGGGGGAGAAAGAAACATGTCCCAAATGAAATAAAAGCACAAAGCTCCAGAAAAAAAAAGAAAAAAAATTAAAACAGAGACAAGTAATCAACCAGATACAAAGTTCAAAACACTGATTATGAGGATGCTCAATGGTCTCAAGGAAAACATTAAAAAACAGATAGAAAATATGAAAATAAAGATCAAAATCATAAAGTCATAAAAAAGAACCATTCATAAGTAAATAATACAATAAGTGACATAAAAATACATTACAGGAAAACAACAGTAGGTTAGATGAAGCAGAGGTTCAAATCAATGATTTGGAAGATAAAGTAGCAGAAAACATCCAATCAGAACTGTATAAAAAAAACAGCAAGGGAAAGCTGGGATAGCTCAGCAGGTTAAGCGCTCGCTTTGAAGCCCCGGGGACCGAGGATCGAATCCCGGCCCCAGCCCATGTGGACCCACATGCTGAACTGGGAGCTCCCCCAGTTCAGTTCTTGCCGGTGCAGCCCCATGCCCACCTGTGGACTGAAACATATGGAAAACTAATGTCAACTATGGAGGCTGCTCTGGGTCCTCCCCCTTCTCTCTGTCTCTCTGTCTCTGTTTCTCTCTGTCAAAAATCAATAAAATACAGTGTTCCCTCGCCACTTCGCACTTCATGTTTTGCGGCTTCAGTGCTTCACGGGCTTTTCCAAAATACTCATCAAAAAATAAAAATGAAAAAATACAACCATGTCGGCAGCCACATGGCGAAAAGGAGCGTTGTTTCACGTGGATGCGCGAGAGAGAAGGATCCCTGCGTGTCAAACAAAGAGATGAGTTGACTCAGAGTCCATCCCACGGGCTCTCATAAAGGCGCGGGATGGGTTTCCGGTGCGACGTCGACCCATGAGAGTCCGAGTGGATTTATCCCTGTGAGTGGATTGTCTGCGCATCATCGCAGCCTCACCTAGCACCTTCTCTTGTTGTATCTCGCCAGTCTTGTCCATGATGTTGACTGTCTCACATACTGTATTTTAGTGTTGTGTTGGCGATAACTTGTTTTGTTTAAGCGATAACTTTTTTTATTCATTAAGCCCTTATAATGCTGCCTAAGCGCTGTGCCCCTGCGAAAGCTTCCTCCGGGCGCCCAAGAGGAAGAAGATGATGACCATCAGCGAAAAAGTGAAACTTTTAGATATGATCAAAGAGGGCAGAAGTGATGCATCTGTGGCACACCATGACGGGGTGAATGAATCTACAGTGCGGTCCATCAGGAAAGAGGAAGCAAACATCCGCAAAACTGCTTCAATCACCTTCAATAAAGAAGCGAAACGTGTGGTAACTCCGCGTAATAACAGAATTGTGAAAATGGAAGCTGCACTGGCATTGTGGATTGCTGATTGCAGGAAAAAGACAGGGAGTTTGGACACTAATATGATCAGGACAAAGGACAAAGCTCTCTACGACCAAATCTTGCCTGATGACGACAATGAAGAGGCTGAAGAAGGTGCTGACGAACCTCAAGCCAGTACTAGCGCTGCCAGGAGTGATTTGCCTCCTCGAGGACCAGGCTTTTCAGCCAGCAAAGGCTGGTTCGAAAAATTTCAAAAAAGATACGGCCTCAGAAACGTGCTTCTGTATGGTGAGGCTTCCTCTGCTGACAACGATGCTGCTTGTCGTTACGTGGAGGAAAAGTTTCCTAACCTCATCAGTGAGGGAGGCTACCTCCCTGAACAAGTTTTTAACATGGATGAAACAGGCCTTTTT
>PVKE010044972.1:0-12804 GCA_004027555.1 Craseonycteris thonglongyai | reverse complement strand
TTCACTAAATTCAATTTTATTTATGAGATGTTTCAACTTTAAGAACGTTAGCCACCTGACTTCTGTTCATTTTAGAGTTTCACTTTATTAATGAACATTGTTCACTTTTGCTGCTTTCTAACACATCCGAATTGCTCAAATTTCTTAATCTAGGTTGAAAGAAGCCCCCAGATTGTAATCTATAAAAGGTGTTGCTTATGAAATTTTTCTGCTTAGAAATGTTCATCCATTTCTATGACTTCCTCCATTTCATTATAATAAGTACAGAATCTGCTAAACCCTTAACTTTCATAGTCACCTTTCTTCTCATTATTTCTTTCTGGGTGTGAGGATCTCGGGAAAGTCTTGCCTTACCCCATAACATTCCTGCCCTGCTGTGTTACTAAGCCTCAAATTTTCATATTAGAGCTGTATTCTTTTTTTGCTTTCAAGGGCCTCTGAGTATTGTTACTAGCTAACTCTGTGACCCCTGGCCCGTCCTCCCAAGGGGAAGGACTCTGTCCTCACCACACCTGGGTCCTCGGCACCTGTGCCTTGCACATCGCTGGTACTGTGGATGTTGGATACATTCAGACATTTTGGGAGTAACACAGGTTGCTTGAGTGATAGGAAGTGAGTTAGGGAAGTGTTGATAACTGTAATCTAGCTACCCTGCCGTCTGTTCAGTGGTACACCTTCCTTCAATGCTGTCTTGGGCAGAGGCTTGGTGTTGTTCTTTAATTCTAGTGCCTTTAGCAGCACTTGAATGAACATCATTCATTCAAGAGACGAATGAACTTTGTTCATTCAAGAGACGTTCACTATTCGTGTGTTTGCCCAGAGTCTCCTCTAACATTGGAAAATAAAGAAAAACGGTGTTGAAAGTTCATTATTTCTGAGCAGCTTTTCTTATTAAGAGGCCCACTTTGCTTTTATTTTTTAAGAATGGAAAAGAGAATACAGGGGAATATAAGGAAAGGGTCGCCTACTTAATCAGAGAGGTGCCACTCTCTGATTAAGTAACAACACTTTGTCAAGAAATTATATGCCAACTGAGTCTCTTTTAAAAAAAAAGAAAAAAGAAACTAGCAGGGAATGAATGGCAAATTCTAAGGTCTGGACCATCAAACTCTGGCATGCAGAGTTTTTGCTGTCTGTCTGTTTTTGAGTTTCCTTTTTTAAAATTCACAGCCCAGATTTATTTACCATGAATTATAGCCCAGATTTGAGAAACATCAGTGTCAGCCTGATATATCTTACATATAAAGAACTTAGATCAATTAAACCTAATATTGGTGTGTGGTCCTGTGGAACCTAGGAACTGATTATAAACTAAAACCAGAGCTTGTCTTAAAAACTCAACTCGGGAAAGCTGGGATGGCTCAGCAGGCAAAGCGCTCGCTTTGAAGCCCCAGGGACTGAGGATCAAATCCTGGCCCCGGCCCATGCGGACCCATATGCTGAGCTGGGGTGTGCCCCCAGTTCAGTTCTTGCCGGGACCTATGTGGGAGGCTCCCAGCACAGTTCCTGCCCTGCGCAGCCCCGTGCCCACCTGTGGAGTGAAACTATATGGAAAACTAATGTCAACTATGGAGACTGCTCTGGGCCCTCCCCCTTCTCTCTGTCTCTCTCTGTCTCTGTTTCTCTCTGTCAAAAATCAATAAAATAAATTTAAAAAAACAAAACAAAACTCAACTCATTTCATAAATTTTACTTACGTGCAATATGCAACGCCTGAAGAGATATGCAAAGCCGATGTAACATCAGGATTGAGTGGGTAGAACCTTCATTTCGACAAATTTTTCCTAATGTAGCTGTTAAAACACCATTGAAAACAATTCAGCCTATTGCACAATGGATGATGTATGTAGTTTTTCCAAGAACACATGCATTTTGTAATATGAGATGCATTCTTCGGGGACACCATGATTTACTTACTTTGTAATCCCAGGCCTGGCATTGTGCCTGGTACATATCAGGCATTCAATGTGCAATTGAATCAAATTATGGGTGAAACTAGTATTTTTACTGGTTAGGAAACCAATGAATACTAGCCATTGAGAGATTTGTACCCCTTCTGCATAGTTTCCACTTCCAAAGTTGAGGGTTTGTTTGTTTTTTTTAAGTGGTTGAGACCCATTGGACTGCTTTTGAAACAGCCATGGTGCATTAGAGATGATCAAATTAGAAATAAAAGTTGACTTCAGTTCACAAGAAAAGCTATAGAGTGTCTGTCTTTGGAGGTCTCTACAGGAATAGAAATGTGTGTCTATACATAACAGATTCTAAATACTTATTGAATTAATAAATAAAAACTGAGATAATTAAGCAATCACCCACATGAATGAAAAACTCATGTGTTTGACAATCTTATTCTGAAATGTTAGATAATTTAAATTCTCTCCCCCTCCACCACCTTGTCAACCAGTTTCTATTGTGCATTCTGTACCTGGTACATTTTCTTGTTTATATCTGAACAATTATGTGTACATATAGCATCCCAGAAACAAAACGTGTTTTTATGAACAGACTAATACAATCAATAATCATTTGACAAGAAAGAACTAGGAAAAAAATGTTCTTTATACTATTTTTATTTTTGTAATTTTTCTTTATATTTCCAAAGACAATTTTAAAAAAGTTAATAGCCTTTCTAGAAGAAGCAGGATGGTTTTTAAAAAGTTTTCTTCTCCGGGGAAGCCGGGATGGGTCAGTGGGTTAAGCGCTCACTTTGCAGCCCTGGGGACCATGGATCAAATCCTGGCCCCAGCCCGTGCGGACCCATATGCCGAACTGGGAAGTGCCCCCAGTTCAGTTCTCACCAGAGTGAGACCCCGGCCCAGTTCCTGCCCTGTGTGGCCCCACAGTGAAACTATGTGGAAAAACCAACGATGTGCAACTATGGAGACTGCTCTGGGCCCTCCCCCATCTCTCTGTCTCTGTATCTCCCTCTCTGTCAACAACAATAAAAATAAATCTTTAAAAAGGTTTCTTCTCCAAAAATAATAAAAATATAAAGATATATTCCTAGAAATATATCTAATGAAAGAGCTTTGAGAACTTTATATAAAAATTGGAATAATTTTAACTTTATTGAAAGATACTTTTAAAAGATCTAAATAAATGAAGGGGGAATAGCATTCATAGATAATGTCATTATTGTAAAGATGTTAATTCTCCCAAATATAGACCCAGTGCAATCTCAATCAAAATCCAACATAATTTCGGTAGATCTTAGGTTGATTCTAAAGTTTATACAGAACAAAAATCCAGAAATAGTCAAAAGAATCTTGAAGAACTAGTTAGAAGGATTAAGAGATGTTATATATATTGTTAGGAAGCCATAGCAATTTCGACGGTGTGACTTTGGCAATAGGGATAAGCAATTAGGCCAGTAAAAGAGTACTTCTGAAATAGGCCCGCATTTATGTAGAAACCTGATATATGGTAGAGCTGAATTGCAAGTCTGTGGAAAGAATAAATTAATAAGTGATACTGGGGTAATAGATTATCCTTATGGGGAAAATGAAAATGAATCCCTACTTTACAGCCTACATAATAATCAGTTTCCAATGTATCAAGGACTTACATGTAAAATACACAATTGTAAAGCCTTTAAAGCAATGTGGAAGAATATCTTCATGTCCTTGGGGTAGGGAAAGAATTTATTAAACAATACACAAAAATCATGTCACCACAAAGAGACACATATAGCAACATATTTAAGAACTTCTATTCATCAAGAGAGAGCCTGAATATAAACCATAATCCATAGCAGACATGTGGATTGATATATTGGAGAACATATAAAGAAGTCCAACAAATTCATAGGAAAAAAAATTCAATAAAAGAATGGGCAAAATGCTTGAACAAGCTTTTCATAAGGAAGGGAACATGAATGGCCAACACACATATGAAAATATGTTCAACCTCACTAGAAATTAGAAAAATACAATTTAAACCACAAAAAAATGTCATTTCTCACCCATCAGAATAGCTATAATTAAAATTGTATAGTATCAGGTTGGCCATAACATGGAACAAAATGAACTTTCATATACTGTGGGTGGAGCGTAAATTGATGTGATTACTCTTGAAAAAAAATTGTCATTACCCAATAAAGCTCAACATATATATGATAAACAACCCAGCAGTTCCAATTCAGGTAAATACAAGGCAGAAACGAAATCAGGGGTCATGTACATGACCTGTAGTAGGGAAAAAATGGAAACACTGAAGACTCAACATTAGAATATATCACAAAGTATCCAATGAAGTGCAATTAAATATTGTCCATCAGTACAAACAATTGCACTGCATAGTTTGTAAAGCAACGTGGAGGAATCTCACAACTATAATAGTGAATGGGAAAAGGCAAGCCGCATTAGAGCATGTATAGATCTATTTTGTAGTTCAAAAGCCCAAGTTTATTAGAGTAGATTCCTCCACATTGGCTCCTTTTCAGGCCCCACATGTTTGCAGGAGGGCTGCAGCAGCTCTGGCTTCTAAATCCTCTCTTGGTCATGTCTAGTAGGAGCAGGAAAAGGTCTATTTCCCTAGTCATTTTAATAAAATACCCCAAATTAGGTCTCATTGGCTCTGATTGGTCTAGCTTGAGCCACATGCCTATCCATGAGCCAATCACAGTAATCGGGGTGAAACATGATGAATGGCTTCGTCTAATTCATGTCATTTAGAGCACATGGGCTGGGAATAAGGAAAAGGGGAGGAAAATATTGGTATGGCTGCCAGACAGAGGGTAGATGGACATTGGTTGAACTTCTAAACTAGCAGATAATATTATTCTGCCCACTTTCAGCGGCCAATGTAAGGTTTGTATTACAGTAGCTGTTGTTACTTGCTTATTTATGATCTAGGAGGGAAAGACAGCTCAGAGTAGGGCAGGCAGAAGTGAGACAGTGGTTTGTATGTTGCAGTGGACCTAGATTCACAGGTTACCCAGCATTCCCAAATCAGACTGGACACATGTGAAGTGGCACTCCAGGGTGGCAGGGATGGGACAGAAGCAGGACTCTAGTCCAAACACAGAGGTCCCTTTTGAATTTACATGATCGAATTGTGTGTCCCCTGAAAAATGCTCACATTGTTTTTGTCTACTTTCAGATACGGGAGAAACATGGAGATTTGCCCTTTTTCTTTTTCTTTTATTATTATTATTATTATTATTATTATTATTATTATTATTATTATAGGCAGTATTACTTTTGACCACATTGGTCTAAAGTCCTATGATTTCTGGTAGTCCCTTATGTGGATTTCTACCCTCACCAGGTTTCTTCTATAAAGTTCATATGTTTTACCCAAGAAATAAAGAGAAATTTTGTACTTATGAACAAATTTGGGGGGCAGGAGCTCCTGTGTTTCAAGTAATTGACATTTTAGGGAAAATAGTTATAACTTGGGTTTTTGAACTTATATATTTTTAAAAAGTCTGAACTTATGTATTTGAATTTCGGTCTTTATCATTACATTTATTTATCTGATTTCTCTCACTACATATTTTTCCTCCTCCGTACTTAAAGGAAAAGTTTATTTTGTCTCTCCCACTTTTTAATTAATTAATTTTATTAAATTTGGGGTGACGTTGGTTCATAAAAATTCCATAGGGTCCAGATGTATAATTCTACAATACATCGTCTATGTGTTTTTTTACACAGTTACTATAAGTAGAGGTGTTGTTTTTTTCATCAGACATGACTTTTAAATTATTCTTTTCCTAAACAACACCTAACTCAGATCAGTAAAAGGTGCTTTTACCTAGTCCCTGGATATGATGCTCCTGCAAAGCTAACAGGCCTTTTATTGTGTCTTACATGTAGAAAGCAGAGTTGGTCCCTTTGGTGGATAATTTTCATTAACTTTCATTCTAGAATAATTAGAATTGATCCTGTAGTTATTGTCAGGGACATAAAGCTTTTAGTCTCTCCCCGAACTCTGTTGTCTAAAATTAAAGATAAGCTTATTTTAGACATTAGCGAAAAGGACGTAGTGACATATTGGGTTTATATGTCCTTTTTACCAACCCAACCCTGCCATTTTATTTATTTTTATTCTCAAATTCACATTCATTGTGTTTTGCCTATATAACATTTTAAACATCACCTGGCGTGTACTCCAAACTGTAAGTTTAGCATTGTTCTTTGGGCAAAAGCAATAAAACATGACCTGTTTCACCATGATTCAGTGAAGTGCAATCAACAGTTTCTTTTCACAAATACATTCCCCCAACCCTCAAAAGTGTGATGAAGTGGGATTGTTTTGTTGTTATTGTTGTTTGCCTAAAATCCTGTTTGTATTCAATATCCTGAGTATAACATATTAGTGGATTTAGCGCTTAAAGCCAGATAATCAAATATTCTTTTTTCTTTTTTTTTATTGTTTTTGACAGAGAGAGAGAGAGACATACAGAGACAGGGAGAGAACTGAACTGGGGGCACTCCCCAGTTCAGCACATGGGTCCGCACGGGCTGGGGCTGGGATTCGATCCTGGGTCCCCGGCACTGCAAAGTGAGCGCTTAACCCACTGAGCCATCCCAGCTTCCCCCCAAATATTCTTAATGGTTTTGTTTGTTTGTTTGTTTGTTTGTTTTTCTAAAAATCCTATGTTGAATTTCTAGAATGGCCTCCAAGTTCCTCAGGTATTCACCTATAAATAAGCACCGCTGATTGTAAAAACTCTTTTGCTGTTATCATATTCCTATAATGGTAGTTCACCCTTTAGAGACTAAAAATATAAATTCGTTGGTTCACCTCATATTGAATTTCCTGGCTAGATGATGCTTTCTTTTTCTTTTTTTAAAAGTACATTTGCACTTTTCTCATGAGGAAAGCATCCTAGAGATTACCTTAAATGTTTTCTATATAGATCTTTCACTAAAAGCATAATTGTGTTTGATATGATCTATTTTCAGACTATTTCCATTTTCATTGCTGCCACTGGACAAAAAACATTGCTTTTTACATATTGTTTTTTCAAATTGTCTCCTGGCACTTTGACAATTTCCAATAGGGTGTTTTTAAAACATTTCTCATGAGTTTTCTAGGTCTTCCACCTTGTCACCTGCTGCTGGTGGCAATGTAGTCTGTTCATTTCCTCTCACTATTGAATTGTGAGCACCTTTTATTTTATTCCTGACTTTTTAATAAAAATGTGGTCTGTTGGTTTTAGATCTTTTTTAAAATCATGGTAAGTTATCTTTGTATTTCTAGGTTACTGAGAGGTTATCAGATACCAGTGCAAAGTTTACCGCATGCCATTTTGTCAGCTTTGAAAATATGAATGTGTATTGATCTGTTGTAACCTGTTGATAGAGCATAATAGATCTATTTATAGACTATTTATAAAATAAGCTCAATTTCTATTATTAATCATTATTTTAATATACTAGAAATTGAGTTTTCTGAGCACTTTATGTAGTATTCTTGTATCTTAAGTCAAACAAACCTCTTACTCTTTTCTCTTTGTGTCTTATGAGGTTTGGTTATCAGGCCTATGTTAGCTTCATGAAACAAATGGGGAGCCGCATTTTTTCCATACACTGAAAGCTTTTTATATATATGGCCCGGTATAAGTAATACCTTTTATATTTTAAGTTTACCAGCTCATTAAAAAAAGGGGTGTTTCTTCTGCCGGACCCTGTAGTTTGTGAATTAGCTAATTCTTGAAGTAAACCACATTGATTAGTTTTTCAGCTTTTAAATTTTTGGTTTAGTTTTAATAATTAAATGCCATCATGGAAAACTGTTTTCATTAAATGTTTATATTTATTCAACAGGATATTTTTATATAGCACTCTTAGTTTTTAATTATCTTCCATGTCTGTGATATATTCCTGTAATAATTCTAGCTGTGTATCTGCTTTTAAGACTAGATTGCCTGAAATCTGTCCCCAGGGTATTTCATTCTGTAATGAACCAGCTACTGCTTTTCCAATATCTAAGTCACAAATTCCTGCTTTTATATTTATTTCTGCCTTTCTTTTTTATTTATTTATTTATTTATTTATTTATTTATTTATTTATTGACAGAGAGAAAAAGAGAGAGACAGAGAGAGAACTGAGCTGGGGGAACTCCCCAGTTCAGCACATGGGTCCGCACGGGCCGGGGCCGGGATTCGATCCTCGGTCCCCGGCGCTGCAAAGTGAGCGCTTAACCCACTGAGCCATCCCGGCTTCCCCACTGCCTTTCTTATAGTATATTAGTTTCTGTTTTTGAACTTAACTGAGTTTAAATTCTTAGTTCATTTCTTTGTTCTTTCCAATTAAAAAAAAAACCTTCATAGTGTCACAAGTGAAAACTACATTTTCTTTTTTACTCTCCATATACAAAATGCAATTGGTTCACTTTTACTATCTACCCCACTAATTTCCTATTTCTGATGACATGGTCTAGAATTTCAGACTTAGATGGAGCTAGGTAGCATAGTAAAGTTTTTTTACTAGACATTTATTCAAAATTCTTGAAAGTTTGTATTTGATTTGGGCTAGTTTTAGAATAATTAACATACCTGCTTTTAATGCACTCCACCAGAACTACTATGTGACCACTTTTTCACTCTTTTTATTTTGATTCATCCCTCAATCAACTGGAACATTTTCAAGTAACTTTTTTTTTTTATCAAGATACTCTTGATAAATTGATAAATTTCTACTCATATTTGTTTTTCCTTTAAACTCTAAAAATATTGAAGTATCTGTGGTTCTTTCTTTTCAAAAATAGTGACCAGAAAGAAAAACAGCAACCTCAAACTTTACCAGATGTTCCACATCGCCTCCACCCCTGTCCCATGAACCTCCACCCCTGTCCTCCAGCTACTTTACAAAGATGGAAAATGGGAAGGATTATGGGATACAGCCATGGAGAGGAAGTCAGGGATAGAGCAGCCATGGCCTGAGACAGTTGTTCCCATCCTGTGGACAAATTGTGTTTTGGAGATAGGGAGACTACGGTTGAGATCACCCATTCTCTTACCACTCCAAAGGGATTCATCTCTCCTCTGGATAGAGGAAATTCTTCCTGGCTTCTAAGAAGTCATTAAACTTAGTTTTCAGATGCTTTTGGAAGGTGAAGTCTCTTTTGATTTTTCTGAGTATTCTAAGGAAAGGAGAAAAATCAAAGGTTGTACGTCATTTACATTCTAAGACCACATACAGTAATATTTTTTTAATTAAATTATGATTATGACATGTCTATTATAGACCAGTAGCATAAATGTGACATTTTCCTGGGGAAATTCTGGACTTTTTGCCTCCAGTCTTTCATTTGATGTTTCAAATTAGCCCTGATTCTCATCTGTGTTCCACTAAAATAATTTTGCAAAAGTGACATTTAAGTAAAAAGCAACTTATCCTTTGTGTTTCTATTACAGGTGAAGACGGATGTTAGGTGTCTGTGGGTGAAGACATTGGAAAAGCTTCAGCTATAAAAGTGAGATGTTTTTGGGTTTTTTTGCCATTGAGTATAAAACATTAAAAGATTAATATATTCATAGTTTAGCTTTGTTAGAAATTTTTGTACAAGTACCCTGTAGGCAATTTTTTTTCTTGCTTTTAACTATTCTATAAGACAGAATAACAAATATTCTATCTATAGGATGAAACATGAAAGACAATGCATACTTCAAAATACATAAGTGAGGAATAAAAATGGGATCAGGAAGTGTAACCTTGGTGTGACCCAATTTGGAGTCATTTCTTCCAACTGGCCTTCTAGTTAATGAGTCATTCTTTTAGGTCATACTTTAAATGCCTTTCACTGGCCAGAAAAGTTCTTCTTTGTTCTTTTTACCTACCTTTTCTTCCAGATTTAAGATCTCAACCTGCTTTTGTGGTGGTAGTATTTGAAAAGCCACAATAAATGATAAAAAGCAAAGGAAGAAAGAAGATAAGCCTTTTTTTTTTTTTTTAGGTCTAGGCAATTATTTTACTGTTACTTTCCTACATACTTTAATTTAGCATACTCTGATCACATTATAAGCTATTTGTTGAGACCTGAAATGTTGAACTAACATTGCTCAATTACATATTAAACGCTTACTAGAACGATAGGCAATATATAAAGAAACTCATTCTGGGAATCATAGCATTACCACTTTTACTCACACATTTATATTTTCAGTTTTACATCACATGGTTGGTTTTTAATCGAACAGTAAAATAAGTCAAAATTAAAAGCATGAGTGTAACAATTAGAGCTTTGTGGCCTTTAATAGCAAATTCATAATGCTTTATTGAAATCAGAAATATTTGATTAACTGCATTACTCTTGAAGCATTCAAAATTATAACAAAAAATGGTATTTTAATGGAGTAAAGATGACTTTGCTTGTGTCTGAGTTCAGACTTCGCTGGCGTTTGGTTGACTGGTAAAACAATGGTCTTCTTGCCATAGATCTTCATTACTAGCTAGAAAGTCCCCAATGATCTTTTGCCCAACCTGTGACTAGAATACTGAGTAGCTTAAGTCTCAAGAGTCTGTGGTTCAGAGCTGACTTCTCCATTAGACACAGTGCCCAGGGTCCAGGACACTTCTCATGGCCACAAAAATGTTTTAATTTTCATTTTTTAAAGCAGGAAAAAAATGAATATAATTATAATGAATATATAGTAATGAGCAGCCTGGATTTTATTTTTGTGTATACAAGTGCAGTTATAAAATACAGTTCTCAATATTTTCTTATGGAGGAAGGAACTGAAGTGCATGGAGCCCATGAAAGTCATCATGTGTTCCTACCTGGGTCACGGTCAAGTATGCTTCATATATGTGACTGATTCAGTCATTTGAATGCTCTTTTGTTCTTTTTATTAAAAGGAGCAATAATTTCTTTTTCATCAGTGATTATCTTCTCTGTAAATGAGTTTATAGATTTGTCTGCTCATCGGAGAGATAGGTGGTTCTATCTACAAAGACAGAAATGACAGTTAGGTTAGACACCTATGGTTATTCGTTGTCTTCCTAGTAAAATAAAAATACCGTATTTTCCGGCGTATAAGGTGACCGGGTGTATAAGACGACCCCCTAATTTTACTGTTAAAACATAGGTTTAGGCCTATATTCGCTATATAAGACTACCCCCCACTTCCGAAGCTGTGGTCTTATACAGCGAATATAGGCCTAAACCTGTGTTTTAACTGTAAAATTAGGGGGTCGTCTTATACGTCTGGTCGTCTTATACGCCGGAAAATACGGTATGTCTCCCTGAAGAGGCCCATTGATACTGTTTGCTGTGTAATATGATAGGGAAAATAAAGGAAGAGGAAGCAAGACTTACCTCAGGATTCTTTCGCCTCATTGTTTTTTTTATTTGACAGGTGTTTCTGCCTGAGGGATGTGTGATCAGTGAGAAGAGTGGCACTCCTTGCCCCCTCACTGCTTTGGAGTCTAGAATTTTAGTTCTTCCCTAGTTGCTTATCTGTGTTACTGAGGATGCAACATTTTCAGTTACTGTGACAACCCTGGTTTTCTTTGTTTCTGAAACCATTATCTATCATAGGTTTGGAGAAAATATTTTTGTTAGCCTTCAGCTGCTGTGACCATAAAACTGTGCACAGGAAATCTTCTGGAAGTCACTTGTTGACTGAAAATAAGTGTGTTGCATGTCTGAAGAATGAACTTCTTTTTCAGAATAAGTGCCCACTCAAATATAAACTACTTGGGAGCCAGGATCTTCCTATGTTTTCTTCATTGCTCTATATTCTAGAAAGAGCCAGCCATGTAAGAGAAGCTCCAAAGTTCGCTGAAAGAACGAATGAGCTAGTTTCATTCTTCAGAAGAATCATGTTCCCTCCCCTCCCCCTTCCCCACTACCAAGGCTCCAGGCCTTTGGTTGAGGTATTAACCATGGAGACCATGCACTGGAAGGGCAGTGTCTTCAGTGCCTGAGGGGTGACCCTGTGCTGGTCAGCCCCCATCTGGGGACTCAGTTTACCCTTTCACAGAAACAGGCATTTGGACTAGAAGGGACCTTTTTAGTCTTCTAGAACTAATTAAGATAACAACAACTAAAAGGTATTCTAATGGCCTTCTCCACCTAGCTGGTCCCTTTGGGCTCCCCTTACCCCATGCTGGTCTCCAACTGGTTCAAGCTCCCCCAAGCTCCCTCTTCCCAGCCCCCCAAGGACAAAGTACCTCTGTATTTCTAAAACAGTTATTTATTTTAAATGTTGGTGCGTGTGATTAACTTGAGAAAGACTCCCCCACCCCCAGAGAGAAAAATCATGTTGACCTGTAATGTGTTCTGAAATTGTTTGGGGTATATCAGTGAACTCCAAACCTCTAGTTGTCAGACTAGCAAGTGTCAAGGCCTGTATGCAAAAGTGTATAGAGTACATCAATCTGAAACAATAATCTACCAGTCTGTTACCCTCAAACTGTATATAAGAGCTGTCCTCTCTAGAGAAGCAAGCCAGGATATACGCCATTGGACACCACTTAATCAAGCTAGGAAAACAAGAGAATTCTAGAAACAAATGACTCTCTCCAGCTACTGAAAACCCAAGTCTAGAGATATAAACAGAAGTAATCAATTGACCTTAATTAGTAATACTTGATTAGGTGGTCCTGATTTATAGAAATTCTCAAAATATCAGAGCTCATTTTGCATGGTTTGTTGACCTTAGAGGACCTAGAATACGTTGTTTTTCTGTTCGTATGACATGTGCACTCTGTATATGTATGTGGCTAGGTAGGTAGGTAGGTAGGTAGGTAGGTGGGTGAGAGAAAGAAGGAGCTTCAAGACAACATTTTTGAGGTATAATTAAAAAGTAAATACATGCACAAACACATATTCAGGTGCACCTAATTTTT